>AWUE01016220.1:0-75096 GCA_001974825.2 Corchorus olitorius | reverse complement strand
AGAAAAATTAGACCAGAAATTTGTCCCGATGATGTCTCATGTGGGGTCATCCCATGTTTTGTAGCAAAACCTCACTTAAATAGTGGTGGGACCAGTCTGCTGGACCAATCGTGTAACAACACGTCATGGAGGACCAAATTTCGGGTCAATTTTTCTGGTCATATAGCAAAACTCAAAATTTAAATAAGTATGATATATATTTTTAAATCATATCTTAATTGGAGTTGGAAAAGAATAAGAAGAGTTTCTTTTTTAATTAATTTGGGCAGCACGAGTTGAGAGATTGGAGAGGGAGAAAACATATCCTCTCTACTGAATATTTACTTTTTTTTTGTTTTACTATTTACTATTTAATATTTATATTCAAGGGCTTTAAAGTATTAACTTTTGCAAATTGATGAGGTGTCATTATGAGATGCATTGACAATGTATAGTTTTTAGACAATAATCTAAAAAAAATTATGAGAAGTAAATTATTAATTAAATTATATAGTAGATTATTAATATCTGTTCACGATTAACCTCAAAAAAATAATATCTTTTTATAATTTGAAAAAATAAAATATTGGATTTACAATATCTTTTAGTAATTAATAAAAAAAGTTAAATGACTAAAAAGAATATTCATTAAAAAATTATTATACTATAATATTAAGGATATTTATGAAATTTTCCAATTAAAATTATGGAGTTAGTAGTAATAGTAATAGTAATAGTAAGATATATATATATTCAATTAATTAGCACACAAATAAATGCCAATCATATCATCATTTACTATCTTTATTCAACAACTCATTACGATCGATTTGGACATGCACCTTCGTGTGTGTTACACAAATATACAATAATATACATACAAATTGAGGATGTTTGCAATTGCATTATTATTATAGCTTTCATTTTTATAATTAAAGAACATTTTTTAAAATTGTCCAAAATTGAACAAGTTGAATAAATCTATTTTTTTGTTGGAATGGTGATTGATCTTCTTCACTTGAAAAAGGCCAAAATATTGGAAATCTTTTTTTTGGTTTGACTTGTTAGGGATAATGATTAAAATGTGGGCCGTCGTGCTCTTCTTTTGTAGCCTTGGGAGTATATGGTAACATGGCACCTGGTCATACAAGGCCTAGTCCACACCAGTGGAAATTTTCAATTTTCCAAATTTTATATGTAACCCTGCCTCCTTTGTCAATTTTCAATTTTCTAAATTTTATGTCACCCACCCTGCCTTCTTTTTTTTTTCTTTTTTTTTCTTTTTTTTATTAGGGGGAGAGAGCGGGCTTCATCAATAATACATGTTTACAAAATTTCTCCAACCCCTCAGACATCAAGCCAATGAGGGAAAGTTTTGCCTCCTTTGTTTGCTCCGGAGAAATTGACATCAAATGATTAAATGTCTATATGACTTCACCCATCTTTTTTTTTTCGTCATTACTCAGTTTTAGTTCTACATTTTAGACATAGCAAGAAAATTGTCTCTGGTCCCAATCTTCAATTTGCCTCTTTTTTCAACTCTATTGAGAGTTGAGATCTAGTTCCACCTCACAAAAATATGCCATTGACTTTAAGTTGTAGCACAAAGTTTTGAAATTTAAGTTCATTACATTCATCTATATACCGGTTTAACATTTTTGGTTTTATAAGAGTGGGATTTGTAAATGATAAAGACTTCTATAAACTACTGTTAGAATTAAATTCCGTAAATAGTTTCAAATATTATACATTAATAAAATCCATCATTAATTGACATGATCGATTAATAGTATATATGTTGAACTCCTCGATTGATTAAAACCTTGACATTTATATACTTATAATAAAAAAAATTCCTAATTATACATGTGAGGTTTTCCTCCTATCTTTTTCTTTACTTCTCAATATCTGGCTTATTGATTGGAATAAAAATCCTCTCGCCTCCATATAGTAGTAATAAAAAAAGAAGTAAGGGAAAATAGACCATGGGAAGTGCAAGGAGTCAAGTTGCAGAGAGGGAGGGAGAGAGATATGTTTGCCGCCAAATCATCAGCTACAATGTCGTGTCGGTCTCTGGTCTGCTCTTAAGGGTCGGGTGACGTTTTTTCTTAAGAGTTCGATTCAAACACGTTTAACATCATCATTAATTAGTAAAATTGATGTCAAATTAACCCAATTCATCTGCAATCTTTGCGCAGCCAAAACTAAAAGCTACTATTATTTATTTTATTTTATATATACATTTTTCCATGGTTATTTTGCTCCACCAGCAATGGATTTCCTAATTTCTATGGCTGCCCACCTTCAAAATAATTTAATTATTTATTTCTTCTATCACTTTTTGTCAACTTGCTCCCAATTTAGTTTCTACATGGTGAAGGTATCATCTGTAATCAGATTGGATTGAGAAAAATCAAATGGTGAAACAAGTTTTCATCATCATCAATCGATCTACAAAATGGATAAGTTAAACTAGATTTTAGATACCCCATCCAAGTCAACAAATTAAAACTATTTGATTGGGTACGTAAATTGAGTTAAATTTAATATCAAACACTAGCTATTTGCTGTACACATACTCCTAAGAATTGGCATAGAGCTATTTTGAGGGCGGTAGAATAATAAAATTAGGGAAAATATATTTTTTTCAAAAAGTTCCGTAAACAAATTTGTTAACAGTAAGAATTCCCAGCCTCCATGCAAAACCCAATACCCAAAATGTGATCAGACTATTTGCAAAAACAATCTACATCAGAGGGACAACATCATGATTAGGTTATTGAAAAATCACATGCATCCACCAATTAATGTTTTTCTTTCTTAGTAAATAAAAGTAATAATCTTTTCTCGGTCTGAAATGTACAAAATCAATTGACACATGATCTAAAATTAAAGTAGAATTAGTCTTTTACCAGGAGCTAGCTTACATAAATGGAAGATACTGTCACCATAATAATTAACCCTTTGCCCCCACAAAGCACTTCCCAACCCAAAGGAAAATTGGAATATGGGGGGAAGCTCAAAGCTGTGAAGACTTCCCAGAAATTCACCTTAACCTACTCCCACTTCACAATGTCTTTTCCATGTGTGCTCATGAAATGATGACAACAATTGATTATATGAAATATTTTATATAATAATATTCATTCCATTATTTACCAACAAAAGGGGCTGGCTAATATTAGCCCTCTCAACGGGTTTCTATTTTGTCTTTCCCCCGGACCAAAGTTCCCCACACAACTTTTTCTTTTTTATTTCATTTAGTTGGTTTGATTCGGTAGTATATTTTATCGATATGTTGAGTTCATGTTTGAACTAATTTGGTTTCTGTTATCTAATTTTGTCCACTAGGTGGCAAGAGTGTTGAAGACATAAAGAAGTGGCCTCTTCTTGTCTTCATATTGACCTTAATTTTTAAATCCCAACAATTTGTTTTGGCAAAAAAAAGAAAATAATAATAATAATAATAATCAATTTATTTTTGTAGAATTCAAAATCTAGCAGCGTTTGTGCGTTGACAAATACAATATAGTAGTAATAATTTGCAGGAGTCTGTATATGGGGTATGGGGCTATATAACAGTGCCGACTCTCCATGGGCTACGCTTAAGATGATAATTATCCACTATATATATACAACTCTTTCCCTCAAAGCGTATCTCGTGCTGTCTTCTTCTTCTACTAACCCTTTTCTATATTTGTTTTTGTTTTGCTTGATTTCTTGGGCTACACTTGTTAACTGAAAAAAGCTAGCTAGTTAGCTGCAAGGTTTTATCTAGGGAAGGGTCGAAGATTTAGTCACCCCAATCTCTTTATCTTCCTTGTATTATTTCTTGGCGATCATCTCTCGAGAATTTCCAAGTTCATCCAGTTGAGTCTTTTTGCGTCAAAAGCAAAAAAACAGGTTAAAAAAGGAGAAGAGGGTTTTCATTTCAATTCTGCAATATTAATTGAATGGATGTTGTAAAGATGAAATGGAAGAAAAACGTTTTCGTCAAGGCCTGGGAAAGATGTGTTTCGCTTGGAACTGGCGGCGGCGGCAACAAGTCATCGGGAAATTCTAATTGTGACGCATTGAGGAAGAGCAAGTCTTGGCACTGCACAAGCACAACAACAGGAAGATCATTTTCAACATCTTCTTCGTCTGCCTTGGAAGAAGATAATAAGAAAGGGAAAAAGAAGCGACAGGTGGCTCCAGAAGGGTGTTTTTCTGTCTACGTTGGACCCCAAAGACAAAAATTCGTGGTGAAGACAGAATTCGCCAACCATCCATTGTTCAAGATGTTGTTAGAAGATGCTGAAGATGAATACGGGTTCAGAAGCGAAGGTCCTCTTCAGCTTCCTTGCGATGTTGATTTGTTCTACAAAGTATTGGCAGAGATGGACAGTGGCGAAGAAATAAGTCCCGTTTGCAGTTTTGGTTACAGTCCATTAATCCTTTGCAGCCCTTCTCGTCGCCTTCACAGTTCTTATGGATCGTATAAACTTTTGACTCCATCTCGATTGCTCAAGTTGAATAGCAGTTGTTAATTAATTCACTGTTCTTCTGTCTCTGCAAAAAATTTTCCCAATTTTTTTTCTTTTTCTTAGGATCAGGGGATTGGGTTTTGGTAAGATCATGCACATACATCAATGTAACTCAAAAGTGGTGTAATATTATTTTCATAATTTAATGCATATATATTAACTAGTAGAATACTTCAAGTCTACATAAAGTAAAGTTAAATGGGATGATGTAGAAATAGTAAGGGGCCGGTATTTGTTTTAGAGAATGTGATTTTGTCGGTTGCGTTAGTTGGCCTGTTATAGGATAAACCCCATTATCCAATAGAGATGAAGATCACAGAAAACAATCTGTTTTACTTGTGAGAAAGAAAACCAATTATTTATATATACTATAGTTCAATTCAATCTGGTAAACTAATAATTAGTATATATATATACTTCTTCTGCTACAAAATTCTTTTTGAAATATCGAAACTATTTTCAACTATACGTAATCTAATTTGGTTAATATCTCTAGAGCAATCATCTGTCGACATGCATCAACTATGCATGTCATACCCTTTGGCTCTCCACTACCAATAGGCAATAGCCCCTCCATTTTAACATTTGGGAAGAAACAGAAAGACTTGTAGAGCATGCATATTCATGTTTCCAAGTTTTGTATATCAAAATTGGATCAAGACAAAAGTACTGTTAAAGAAGCAGAAATAACGATCATTGTTGTTCCCACTTGGTCTTGACCCCTTATATACATAATTTGAACGCATAAATATTATAACATCTGTCAGTATATGTTAATGTTCCATTGTCCGAAAAATTATATCAAATCAAACAGCTGCAACCATATACGCGTTAATTAGTATAGGATTTGTGCGGATCTATAACTAAAGAGGGGCTTGATTTAATTTGGTTACCTTGGATTCCACAGATATAGTACTAGAATAATATTGGACAAAAATCATGCATGCCTCAGCCTCTAAAGTCTAAGCCTTTGCAAAAATTGTAAGTTGCTGTTCAAGGTTGTCTCTTGGGCAAGCCATAACTTATAGTATGGGGTGTTTTGCTAATATGTTGTCATTTCTGACATGTGAGAGAAAAATATATATATAGCCCCCGGGTTATGGGGCTACGTCTCGTCCTTTAAGGCTTTAACCATTTATAAAAAGGAGAGAAGATTGGTTGCAGTCTAGATAGATAGCATTACCGGCTGAGAATTGAATTGATAAGTCGAAAAAGGTTTGGTCAGATGTCTAGGGTGAGGTCCCTTTATTTTACCAGCTAAGATACCGGGACTTTTGTCCTTTTCGCTTGTTATTTCCACTTCAACATTGAAATTTGAACACAATAAGAAGAGAAATTCTCAAGACCCCAAGGTCCCAGTCCCAGACTTCCCTAACTAAAATAAGTAATTGCAATAATTATGAACAAAACTATCCATATTTTTTTTTGGTAAATTTTGCACTATCATAAACTACATCACTTTATTACACTACTTATATCTAACGGTTGTTATTCAAATCAAACTCACATCCGATGGTTATAAATGATAGTGTACAAAAATACTATACGCATAACCTTAATTTTTTTTCCCACCCAATATACAAAGCTTTGCTCTGAAAAACTATCCATATTCACCATTTATAGTTACAGGTCTTTCAGCCTATTTAAGGCCTAGACTTTGATATGGTTGGGTTGTAGTAAGTTGAGGTAAAGGGCCTCAGCTTTTCAAGGCCCATTAACTTTGTGTGAAACGTGGGAGGATGGTTAATTCAACTTTTTGATTAATAATCCGTTTTTGACCATTAACAATTCCCAAACTACTTGTCACAACTCGGAAATTTTGACACACTTTTTCTATTTTTTTTTTTTTCAATTCTCCATTGATGCGCATGTTATGAATGTAGAGATCCGCTTGCAGAGTTGGAAAGCTTATAAAGGCTCTTCAAGGCCTTACTTTATGAAGAATTGAAACTAGTGGCAATGGGGTTTCCTTGGGTTATGAAAATTCGATGGACTAGCTAGTTCTAAATACTCAGAGCCCCAAGATCTTTTATGGAAAATTAGTGGGCTTCCCGCGTTTCACAACGGGGTCGTAAGATTAATTTAGAACGATGATGTAAAGTTATTGAGTAAGATTGGATAATGGTTTCAAGACACAATTTCTCTCTTCAGTTATTTTTAAACTCCAGATCGTTTTAGACAAAGAAAAAGATAAAAATACGAGGGTCATTAAACAAATAATCGAGCTGTTGATACCCTAATTTACAATTTGGGTAAATTCGTAAATGAACTTGTGAAATTAAGATGAGTGGTCCCGATTTAATCTCAATTTCTTAGTTTTATCTGGATTTTGACCACCTTGATTCTAAGTCAGATAGGAAAAACGATTTATTTTCCTATTTTTTCCTATAATTGGGCCGAAAATTAGGAAAAATATTGAATAATTATTATTATCTCAATTAATGATGGTCAGAACAAAATTGAAATCATCTTGTTTGATCTTCGGTTTTGATGGAGACTTAATTCCTAATGATGACCACTCCTAAATTTTATGAAAAATATACCATGCCATGTCTAATTTAGACATATGGCATGATGCATGATGCAATAGGACTAGGTCAAAGCCGCCCATGCCCTAATTTGGCCATTAGAATCGAAATTACAACTTTGCATTTTGTTCAATTAAGGACAGAAAGGCGAAATTGATAAAATTGATGGGGCTAGGAAGGTGCAATTTCAACATATGATATACCATTGTAATCCTTGAATTTCATAGATCATTCTAGCAAAATTTCATCTCATTCTGACTTAAGATGAAAAACTTATGCACGTCTTTTCAATTAAGGACAGTTTGGGGGTGTGAAACCAATTTCACCATGACAGAGAGCTCATTTTCGACCAAGATTTTTTCTATGGTCTTAATATGATAGCCAAACCCTACTAGTGAAATTTGGACTCAATCTGACTTCGTTTGCAACTTTTTCATATTTTTCAATTAAGGACGGGATGCTTTCTACCCCGCTTTAGTTAAAATTGAATCTGATTTCTGTTCTGACCAAATTGATGGCTAAGAATGATCAATTTATGATCAATTTCATGGCCTAGGAGGTTTTGGTCGAATATGGGGTCATTTTGGTTGTTTTTGACAGCAATCAGTATACAGTGCAGCACAATTAGGACCTGAATCAGACTGGATTGCATCAGATTGGAGGCAGATTTTGTCCAAGTCATTTTTTGGGAAGATATGGTCGGCCTTGGGTGGTCATTTTAGGGTGGTCATTTAAGGTTGATCAAAGTTGAAATTCATCTTGGAAGTTTCTTGAAGATTTTCTAAGAGGTCAGATTCGAGAAGCAATTAAAGCAGGACAAGTCAGATTGAAGCAAACATTTAATGAGCAGCCCAGGCCGCCCCCTATATAAGGAGCACGCCCCTCCCTTGTTTCAACACAATTTTTCAGCCCCAAAAATGCTCTGTGCAAAAACCTAAGCTCCGTGCTTATTTTCTTTCAGGCTCCGTGCCTTTTCTCTGCAGAAACTCTACAAAAGCCTTCTTTGTTCTTCAATGTTCTTGATAATTTCCTTATTTCAATCTTGTCTACACAATATTTTCTCTTTGTAATCTGTTTCAATCAAATCAAATAACAATTTTTGGTTATTTTCTCTTTCTGTTCTTCGAAAAACCTTTAAATACCTTTATTTTGAGAATCAAACATGGGATCAATGATTTAAATGCTTTGGTATGACTTTGATTCAGTTCCTGCAATTCACTCGCTCTGATCTATCATCCCCTACATCGCGCACCAGATTTACCATCTACACCCCTTTGTCATTTACGGCAAAATGACTAGGATGCCCCGCACTGCCAATTAGTAGTTTTTCGCGAGAACTCTTCCAAAGAGATTTTTGGCGCAACATCTCTTTTTGGCACGCCCACTGGGACACAAAAGTGTTTGATTTCTCATTCTACGTTGTCAAATGTTTTTCTGTGTCTTAAGTCAGGTAACTCCCGACGTTCCTTTTAAGATTTTTGATACTTTGGTGACGGTCCCACTTCGACCGCACCAAAAACATCTCTTTTTGGTATGCCCGGTGGGACAAAAAGGGTTTGATTTCTCATCTCGAGCGATTTAAAGGTTTTTTCTTTCTTCTTGCAAAATGTGGTGTTCTCCCGAGACGAGCCAACACCAACGTCTCTTTCCCTTATCTCTGACGTCCGCCCGACCAAGGCCAGCATCGACTTCTCCCTCCTCAACTTCTACGGTGTCCGCCGAGACGGTCCACACCAATTTCCTTTGACGACCTGAAGCCGAACACAACAACTTATCTTCCCGCTTCCGTCGTTTTAAAGATTCTTTCTTTATTCTTAATGTCAAGTCAAATTTGGACTTTACTACATGCTTTTCTTTTACTTTTTTACTTTATTTTTAATTTTCTTGTTGCTGTTGTTACCGTTTTCCTTAAAGATGCATACAGAAAGCAGATTTCTTTGCACCACATGTTCTTACGTGGACATGAAAGTGGTGTAGAAAGCAACAAAGGTGACGACGCTTTTCAGGGCCGCGCCATAACTCTTGGTGATCTTGCTAGCGCTTTAGAAAATGCGATGAATAAGATGGAAGCTAGATTTCAAGAGATGATCCAAGAGCAAATAATAAAAAAGGAGAATGGCTTCAAACAAGTGCAAGAAGCCATCTCTGAAATAACAACGACGCTCGAGGGGCAAGCGTAGTCAGGTCAGGCACCCAAATTAAAGGTCGAGCAGGTTCAACAACCATAAGAAATTGGTGACATAATGACGGTAAATTCTCTAAAGAATTACCCATTGTCCAAAATAGAAAAGGCAAATGGTGTGACCATAGAAGAAAAATTGCCGCTGATGCAGAATCATCTTGTGCGACCTCAAGCGCAAAAAGATACATTTTTGACGGCGCATAGTAATCCGACG
The DNA here is from genome assembly GCA_001974825.2 of Corchorus olitorius. NCBI lineage: Eukaryota > Viridiplantae > Streptophyta > Magnoliopsida > Malvales > Malvaceae > Corchorus > Corchorus olitorius. The sequence continues at coordinate 65,667 of AWUE01016220.1, read as the reverse complement.
CACTATGTCAACTCTGTTAAACCTTGGGAGTACCAACTTAAACGACCATGGATTTCAAGGTCAATGGCATTGAGAAATATTACTCCTAGAAAAAAGTTGGAGTCCTCTCCACCTAGGGCAAGGCATGATATGGTGTCAAGTATTTCTTCATCCACACCATCTTCATCAAGAATGGTGTCGTACTTGACGAAACAATTTCACCAAAAGGAGGTTGATCTCCGTAGAAAACGTACGTCGCAGCCACACCATGAAGTTCAAAATAGTGTTTGACGAAAGGTGGAACATCCTAGATTCCCTAGCCAACCTATTCCAAAAAACAAGAAAACTTGGAGAAGACGTGAACTCCGTAAAAGAGCTAAAGTAAGAAAAGAAGTATAGATGACCATGAACTTCACACTCCAGGAGTTTACTGCTCACTCCACCACTTCCAATATGGTTGATGGTGATGAAATGTCTTCTCCAATCAAAGTAAATGTTGGTGCCACTAGTTCATCTGGTGACGACGCCACTTCTACCAGTAACGCCACCCATATTACCGAAACTATTGACGACGACATGAGTATGGAAAGTGGGAAGATGATATCACAAGTCAATTGCCTCATGAAGATGACGAACACTCGGGGGGCAACGAAGATGGCGCCAAGGCCACTATTCCCTTCAAGTATGATGGTAACGCCACTAATATTCATAATGTTGGCATTACTAATGTCATCGAGAAAGATGAGGTCGCCATTGACTCTGAAAGTGGTGAAGATGATTGCGTCGAACATGATGATGGTCAGCTTAAAAACAATGTGGTGAATGAGGAAGTTACGCTCGGGGGGGGGGGGGGGGCAACTTTCTAACCACTCTGATTTTGAGGAAGTTGATGTCTCCATGGAAATTACCAATTCCAAGGAGATTGAAGCCTCTCCTGAAATCAAAGAATATAAAGATGACCTAGAGTTTGAAAACTCTTCAGAGTTGGATGTTCAAAAAGATGGCAATCTTCATGAACTACTTGAAGAAGATGAAAGTCTTCATGGTGAGAATGAAGCTGACCAAGTACGCAATGATCATCTACAGTCACTTAAAAATGAGGTGCTCGTCCGACTTGATGCTTTGTTGACCAGGATGAGGTCCGATCTGACAACGAAAAGTCAAGAAGAAGGACTTAGCGAAGTAACCAGGAGATCCCAAGCAATGGCCAGGGGGCAAGAAAGATGGTGCTAAGACCATTATCTTGTGCCAAGTTCATACAAAGTTTAGTGGACAAAGCCGCCCCAAATGCTAATGCGGCTTTAAGAAAAAAAAAATTACGCCACCACTTTTCGTGAAAGTGTCGTTGGTTTAGGATTTGGAAGGAATCATGGTGCCATCTTAAATTATTCATGGCACCATAATTTCGCTTATTCCTCATTATGGCTTTAGTTCAAAAATACTAGCCAAATTAATTATGGATTTTTATGGCGTCATTAATTTTGATGCCATAGCCAAAGTTAACTTTTCATCTTTATGAATTTAATTAAATCAATTAAGCCATTAGATTTCAAGTAATGAGGATTTGATCTTCGTTGGCCTTAGTTAATTTTGGCCACTTGCAATATAACATTCTTATGTTGGCAAATATTCAAAGCCACTAAGTTAAATTAAATTGCAAATCTTTACATCGTACTGGGGGCTCATAGTTCATCGGGCAATTTTGCTACGCTTCATACCTAATGAACTAGGGGGCATTGTTGATACCCTAATTTACAATTTGGGTAATTTCGTAAATGAACTTGTAAAATTAAGATGAGTGGTCCAGATTTATCTCAATTTCTTAGTTTTATCTGGATTTTGACCACCTTGATTCTAAGTCATATAGGAAAAACGATTTATTTTCCTATTTTTCCCTATAATTGGGTCAAAAATTAGGAAAAAAATATTGAATAATTATTATTATCTCATTTAATGATGGTCAGAACAAAATTGAAATCATCTTGTTTGATCATCAGTTTTGATGGAGACTTAATTCCTAATGATGATCACTCCTAAATTTTATGAAAAATATACCATGCCATATCTCATTTAGACATGTGGCATGATGTATGACGCAATAAGACTATGTCCAAGCCGCCCATGCCCTAAATTGGCTATTAGAATCAAAATTACAACTTTGCATTTTGTTCAATTAAGGACAAAAGGCGAAATTGATAAAATTGATGGGCTAGGAAGGTGTGATTTCAACATATGATATACCATTGTGACCCTTGACTTTCATAGATCATTCTAGCAAAATTTCATCTCATTCTGACTTAAGATGAAAAACTTATGCACGTTTTTTCAATTAAGGACAGTTTGGGGTGTGAAACCAATTTCACCATGACAGAGAGCTCATTTTCGACCAAGATTTTTTCTATGGTCTTAATATGATAGCCGAACCATACTGGTGAAATTTGGACTCAATCTGACTTCGTTTGCAACTTTTTCCATATTTTTCAGTTAAGGACGAGAGCTTTTGACCCCGCTTTAGTCAAAATTGAATCTGATTTCTGTTCTGACCAAATTAATGGCCAAGAATGATCAATTTATGATCAATTTCGAGGCCTAGGCGGTTCTGGTCGAATATGAGGTCATTTTGGTTATTTTTGACAGCAATCAATATACAGTGCAGCACAATCAAAACCTGAATCAGACTGGATTGTATCAGATTGGAGGCAGATTTCGTCCAAGTCATTTTTTGGGAAGATATGGTCGCCTTGGGTGGTCATTTAAGGTTGATCAAAGTTGAAAGTCATCTTGGAAGTTTCCTGAAGATTTTCTGAGAGGTCAGATTCGAGAAGCAATTAAAGCAGGACAAGTCAGAGAGCTCATTTTCGACCAAGATTTTTCCTATGGTCTTAATATGATAGCCGAACCATACTGGTGAAATTTGGACTCAATCTGACTTCGTTTGCAACTTTTTCCATATTTTTCAGTTAAGGACGAGAGCTTTTGACCCCGCTTTAGTCAAAATTGAATCTGATTTCTGTTCTGACCAAATTAATGGCCAAGAATGATCAATTTATGATCAATTTCGTGGCCTAGGAGGTTCTGGTCGAATATGAGGTCATTTTGGTTATTTTTGACAGCAATCAATATACAGTGCAGCACAATCAAAACCTGAATCAGACTGGATTGTATCAGATTGGAGGCAGATTTCGTCCAAGTCATTTTTTGGGAAGATATGGTCGCCTTGGGTGGTCATTTTAGGGTGGTCATTTAAGGTTGATCAAAGTTGAAAGTCATCTTGGAAGTTTCCTGAAGATTTTCTGAGAGGTCAGATTCGAGAAGCAATTAAAGCAGGACAAGTCAGATTGAAGCAAACATTTAATGAGCAGCCCAGGCCGCCCCCTATATAAGGAGCACGCCCCTCCCTTGTTTCAACACAATTTTTCAGGCCCAAAAATACTCCGTGCTTATTTTCTTTCAGGCTCCGCGCCTTTTCTCTGCAAAACCCTTCTTTGTTCATCAAGTTCTTCAATGTTCTTGATAATTTCCATATTTCAATCTTGTCTACACAAGATTTTTTCTTTGTAATCCGTTTCAATCAAATCAAATAACAATCTTTTGTTATTTTCTCTTTCTATTCTTCAAAAAACCTTAAAAAACCTTTATTTTGAGAATCAAACCTGGGATCAATGATTTAAATGCTTTGGTGTGACTTTGATCCAGTTCCCGCAATTCACTCACTTTGATCTATCATCCCCTACATCACGCACCAGATCTACCATCTACACCCCTTTGTCATTTTCGGCAAAATGACTGGCACGCCCCGCACTGCCGATTAGTAGTTTTTCGCGAGAACTCTTCCAAAGAGATTTTTGGCGCAACACGAGCAAAAAAATGTTTAGTTTCTGGAGATGAAACATAAAAGTTCCCTCCACGAAACTCATTAATCAAATTCAGCTTCCAGACCCTTGACAAAAGCCGTAGATCACACAATAATCTTTTAATCGACACTTGACCAATCTCAATCGAATAAGTCAAAACACTAAATGTTCCAACCCATAGTTATGAGGATTAAATAGCATAAAACATAAAAATATGGGGATCATTTGATAAATAATCCAGCAAAAAAAATATTTGTTTATGGAGACCAAACATAAAAATTCCCTCTTGAACCCTCCACGAAACTCATTAATCAAATTCAGCTTTGAGACCCTTAACGAAAGCCGTAGATCACACAATAACCTTTTAACCGACACTTGAATAACCTCAATCGGACAAGTGGGCAAAATATTATAGGATATCAAATAGACCGGCAATCAAGACCACAAAATTTCAAAAGCATTTTTTAAAATCCAAACATTAAATTTGGCTTTTGAGTCCTTCATGGAAGTTGTAGATCATGAAATTACCTTTTAATAAACATTTGAATCACCTTGATCGGATAAGAAAAAGAAAAAAATAAAAGAATTAAAGCCAAAACGTTCAGTCATCCAACCCAGAAATTGTGAGGGACTAATGTCACACCCCGAACCCAAGGCTCGGAACATAACAACGCCACATACTCATGAGGCAAACCCCAAGAGCATGTAAGGCTAGCTATCAGTCCAACATAGTATAATAGGTCCAAAAATGAACTAAGTCTCAATATCCAAACATTAACAAAATCTTCAAGTCTCAACTAAACAACATCATTGAAATTCAACTAAGTTCCAAAAGTCCAAATCTATTGCGGAAGCTAAACGTCTAATGATCACTCTCCCCAATGCAATCCCCAATGCTTACTCATCATCCCCTGAAAATCATATAAACCACATAGTGAGCTAAAGAGCCCAGTAAGTAACAAGATCTAACTAGGTGGATCAAGTACAATAAAATCATACTTACTATAATAAGAAATCATACTTTTCATATAACCATATACGATAAACCAAAATCACTTTTTCACTTTAAAACAATCCACTTTAACTCAATCACAATAAACATTTTGTTCTTTTCAGGCTGCACCACAATCACAATCACAATCACAATCACAATCACAATCACAATCATCCGTTAACGGTATAGATCTCGAGTCTAGCCAACAGTTAACCCCCTGAGACACGGGTCCACTCTTACCAACAGTTTAACCCCTTGAGGCACGGGTCCACTCTTACCAACAGTTTAACCCCCTGTGGTATGGGTCCACTCTTTACCATCAGTTTAACCCCCTGAGGTACGGGTCCACTATGCACAGCCTTCCAAGGACATTAAAACACATTTTCATATTCCCAATTCACTTTCAAAACCTTTTCAATTTCAAAACATTTACGTTTGCATACTCGATCCGATTTTAAGAAACAACAATACTCTTTTAAAAACAACAAAACACTTCAAATCATTTATAGTAAAACAATCCATAAAACAATTGATAACTCATATAATTATAATACATATAATCTTAGAAAACACTAGAAAGGTCCGATCACTTACCTGATCAGCACACACAATCAAACACAATTCTTGCAACGAACAATGCACAATTAAGAGCCTTAGAGCACTCAAGAGATATGAAAACAATGGAAAATAGCCTTCAAAAGATCTCAACACGTTTTCCCCTTGAAACCAATATTCTAGCCCTAACTAATGAGATAAATATTAATTTATAGCTAGGTTAAAGGACTAACTAATACTTAATTGGGCTAAATAAACTAATATGGCCCAAAGTCACACAAAAACAATCATAATAACAATTAATTGGGTCGGGGTCTCACATCCTTCCCCCCTTAAAATAAGTTTAGTCCTCTAAACTTGCATAACGTATTAGTATAACATAAAAATAGTTAATTCCCTCATTTTGGTTTAGCACGTGGACATTACCTCAAGTCATAGTTTTCGAATCTTCTACACCAGCTGATGGATTCACACTCCCACTTGCAGTTGTATAACGATCTTGAGTTGTTTGGAAGTTCCTCCTTGGTTTTATGCATTCATTGGCTTTGTGACCCTTGCCTCCACAATTAAAGCATACCCTCGTTGGTTGTCTAGCATGGGGACAATTTGCAACCCGATGTCCCTTATGCCCACAAACAAGGCAAGCACCACTTAGCCATCGACAATCCTTAGTGTCATGATTTCCCATGCATTTCCAACATTTCTCTTGGATATCACCTCCAGTTTGCGTTGTATGTTGTTTCTTATTATTGTTTCCAGTTATGGCAGTAGAATTCCCTTCCCATGACCTCTTCTTATTCTCTGACTTTGCAATCATCTCATGACCTTCTTCTAATAACTTCGCCTTGTTAACCACATCAGAATATGTTGTCAACTCAAACGATTTTACCTCATGCTGAAGTTTGGGATTAGCCCAAAAAGGAAGCTTTGAGCCTTCGCCTCATCATCATTCTTAAAGGAGTCAGGAGCAAACCTCATCAGTCTATTAAACTCCATCTCATACCTAGAAACAGTTCTACTACCCTGTTGGAGTGAATAAAATTCCCCTTGCATCTGGAGTCTCACACTATTAGGGAAATACTTCTTGTAGTACTCCCTTTTGAATACATCCCAAGAAATTGGTTTCTCCAAAAGGTCTTCAACAGATTGCCACCAATCACTGGCAGCTCCCTTCAGCTGATACGATGCAAAAGGAATCTTCTGCTCTTCGGATACTGCCTGGGCCGCAAAGGCCTTCTCAATCTCCTTGATCCACTTCTCAGCATCTAATGGATCAATCGAGCTACCATCAAAGGGTGGAGCGAGCTTGACAAAATCTGTCAAACCGCTTCTATACCCATCCCGATTCTCCTGAAACCTCTGCTGCCTATCCACAACCCCAACCAATTGTTGCATCAAGTTCATAACATCTGGCTGATTATTCTTAGTATTACCCCTTCGGTTTGTCCAAGCCCTCAACGGTTCATTCTCAGATCTAGAATCCCCAGACCCCTCATGTTCCTGAGACTTTTCTACAACGTCGTCAGAACGACCAGTTGCTGCGGCATTCTTTTTCTTAGGCGGCATACTACAATACATCACAGAATTCACAAGCAATTCAATTATCAATCAAGCAAAATATCACAAACATAAAGATGCACATGAACTCCTATTCTACCCATTCCTCACTCGTCACGAAATTTGCAATGAACAATGCACAATTAAGAGCCTTAGAGCACTCAAGAGATATGAAAACAATGGAAAATAGCCTTCAAAAGATCTCAACACGTTTTCCCCTTGAAACCAATATTCTAACCCTAACTAATGAGATAAATATTAATTTATAACTAGGTTAAAGGACTAACTAATACTTAATTGGGCTAAATAAACTAATAAGACCCAAAGTCACACAAAAACAATCATAATAACAATTAATTGGGTCGGGGTCTCACAACTAAATAGCATAAAGTATAAAAGTATGATGATCATTTGATATATAATCCAGTAAAAAAAAATTTGTTTATGGAGACCAAACATAAAAATTCCCTCTTGAACCCTCAACGAAACTCATTAATCAAATTCAGCTTTGAAGCCCTTAACGAAAGTCATAGATCACACAATAACTTTTTAACCGACACTTGAATAACCTCAATCGGACAAGTGGAACAAAAATGATAGGATATCAAATAGACCGGCAATCAAGACTACAAAATTTCAAAAGCATTTTTTAAAATCAAAACATTAAAATTGACTTTTGAGTCCTTCATGGAAGTTGTAGATCACGAAATTACGTTTTAATAGACACTTAAATCACCTTGATCGGACAAACAAAACAAAAAATATATACTATATATTATTTTTAGTGACTATGGAAATTACTTAAAGGCCAAATTGAGGATTAATGTGGTGCCTCCTTTTGGCTTTTTTTGGTCTTTTCACACTTTTTGGGTGACTAAAAAGGCCCTCGATGAATTTTCTCACTTACTTTTTCTACTGCCCTTTTTTGTAATTTACTATTTTTATATTTATGATTAAGTGTGTTTTAATTACATATTAATTGTGTGTGGATATTAAGATTTACCGGTTCAACTCCTCTGCCGGAATTCCAAAGGATTGGTGCTATTAATGTATCTGCAATAATGGTTGATTCATGGGTAAACTATTGACATTCTAGTTCTGTTTTTCTTTCGTCTTCATTTTTATTTGGGTGGGTTTCTTCTTCCCTAACATTTCTCTGAATTGGTTTCACATAAACTCCATTCTGTTTCCTAAAATTTCCAGGTGGACGGTGATAAGATCCTTCCATTAAATTTAGCAGCACCTTAGGATGACATAACCTAAAGTGGAGAGTTTTCAAATCTCACTGCAACATTTTGAGGTAAATCTGGATTTATTTGTTGATTATATTATTTATATTTAAATTTAACATTTCCTTATTCCTCTTTTATTTTACAAAAAGTTTTTTTTTATTTATCATTTGACTTCCTTTTTATTGAGGTTTCTATTAATTGCTTATGTTTAGTATATTTCTACATTTCCAAAAGCACAGTTAGCAAATGTTAAGTACAATCATTTTGTGATGTATTGTGTAATTTACATATGCTCCTGCAAATGCTCTCAACTAATTTAATTTTCCTACGACAACTGTACATGCTCCTTGACTACAAAAAATTAGGTCTTTCTTATGCAGAAGCCAAATTCTTCCACCTACCCGAGTTCATTAATTTAACAATTGCAATCAAGATTAAAAAATGACCGCAACGTACTATGTTTTTTTAGATAATTAACATACATTTCAAACAACAATTAATATTAGATTTATTTTGATGAATTATCTAGAGATGGAGGAGTAGAATATTAGCTTTATTTTGATATATTACCTAGAGATGAAGTAGAATTTAGATAATGCATTTTTAGAATGAAAGAGAGGTCATGTGTTTTGCTTTATATATGCGAATTATTTATTTGGATGTATGAGTTTCTCCTAATTGATTAACTTACAGCCAATGCAATATTTTCTTATTAACCGACTTAAACAACTACAAAAAATATAGCCCTAATAAGAAGATGACTGCAGCGTAAGCGCAGGCCGCCCTGCTTGTAAAAGAATTAAAGTCGAAACGTTTAGTCGTCCAATCCAGAAATAAACCAACAAAAAGATGATTTATTTATTGACAACGGGGTCCACCAATAATAACTTTATTCCAAACTTCTCAAAACGCCCTCAATCATCAACCGAAATAAAAAAAAAATCAAACATGAAAGTACCAAAATACCCCTAATAATTTGTTCTTAGGTGAATGTGGTGAGCTTTCTCAATTGGTTTTTCGGTACTTCTACTTCTTATATTAGATAATAATATTGTTATAGATATATATATCGTTATAGATATAGTGTACGATTATGGAAACCTTGTTGGTATCTTTGTTGTGGAAGAAATGAAGGATAGGCATATATAGTATCCACGTTCCATGCATGTCCCAAGTATGAACATGGTAGGCCTCATATAGAGAAAATGGAGATGGATGTAGCCTTCTTAGCAGTTGCAGGGTCTTTCTCAATCTTTGAATATTTTGGTGTATTCTTCTGCTAAATTAGCTTAGCATTTATATTAAGCAGATAGGAGGTTAGCATGCTACTTATGAGTGATTAACAGTACTTGATATATAAAAGGTCAGGAGAGATGGGATTTGAATGACTCGGGACCCTTTCTTGTACGGATTCTTTTCTTCCCCAAGTTCTTATGGATGGTAGCCTCCCAAGTAGTCTCTTCCACCGGTTTGTTCTTCTGCAATAGGTCAACACAAGACAGAAGGTTATTGGACCGCTGAATTAATTGTTAATTAATTGGAATTCATAAAGGAGAAAAGACGGTCTTTGTTTTAATTGTTAATTGGAATTATTGTATAAGTATTTATCGAGTTAGCTAGTATTATGCCCTGCCTCATCAATTCACTTTATGAATACACGAGGAAAAGGTGTTTAAACCATTCATTGATCCCAATGTGAAAATGTGAAATTAAGTCTACATATAGGAGAATTGTAAGGAAAACTTGTTTGAATGGTCTGGCATTTTTTAAAGCATAAGTTCAACCCCAAACTACCAACAAGTGTTCGTTAAGATGATAAACAATAATCTTGGAACCATTTGTAGGGTAGACTTTAACTTTTCACGTTCTGGCCTGAAAGAGATTCATCTTGTTGATGTCGAAATAATCAATAAGCGTTATTTTCGGAGATCACCGATTTTAGTCTCTAAGACCTATAAGGTAGGAGTGCGGGGGTGGATTCCGCATTAGCACTCCGACAGTGGAGTTAGTAGATCGTGCACATAGTGAAAAGATTTTTTTTTTTGGATGAGACATAGTGAAAAGTTTTTAGAAGCTTAGTATTTTGGAATTAGAGAATAATGAGAGAAGTTTACCTTATTTATAATGGTAGTAGTCAATGTTGAGAAAACCGAACAGGAAGGTGAACCAGATTCATTATCGGTTCATGGTTCAATCGGTCCAACCGATTCAACCACCGGCCCAATCGTTTTGTTAAAAAACCATTAAAAGCTATTGTTTTTAAATTTAAATTATTTTAAAAAATATGTTTTATATTAAAATATTATATAAATCCGGTTTTTCTGGCTCAACTCGGTCCGATTTCTGATTCAACCGTCCGATTTATGCGGTTGTTGGCCGATCCTTTGACCGGCGTTTTTATTATACATATGATGGAACCGAATTCATGCCAGATTCCTGGTTCAACCGGTCGGTCTAGTCCGGTTCCATCAACACTGGCAGCAGTCCCATTTGGGATATTCTTGTGTGGGCTTAAGCCTTACCGAGGCCACATACGGAGGTCATGTAGGCCGTTGACTTGATTCATAATTGTTCTTCGCCGGGTGTTAAGTACTGAAGTATGTGGTTCAGCATTCGTGGAAGTACGATGTTCGGCGTTACATAGATTAAGCAATCGGGAGTATGCTGATCAACACATCTCAAACTAATATAAAGCCTGGGGCTGGGATGTACTACTTGGTTATACCAAAATTTCAAAATCCAAACTCAAATTCTAGCACATCAACACAGTAAATGGATTAATCCACAGAGACTGCATTCCTCATATATATATACATGAATCACAAAGCCAATGTATAGTAGTAATTTTAAATCACAAAGCCAATGTATAGCAGTAAATTTTTTTTATCTCCAAGGCCTATTCAGGCTTTCTTATTCCCAATACAACAGTATTAATTATACATTTTATATATGATTGATTACATGACATGACTGAAAGAAACACAACAGACGCCAATTCAACTACAAACGGCAGGGGACATGAACAAATACATAGAATTCGGAAGCTAACTGACGCTTGGAGCTGATCTGAGGGTATTTTTGTTCTTGAATTTAATAAGACTTTTGGCATAAAAGCCTTAATGTTTGTACCAACATGTTGGAAATCAGCTGCTCTGTTTTGCTTGCTTCCTTTACTAGCCGACCAGATTCCCCTGACATCAAGTCAAAGCGTCAACAATAATGGCAAATGCTTTCAACAACAGAACCTTGAAAAAACAACAACATGCCTATCTTAATTTACTATAGAGTTAAACAAATCTTCCCACTTTTTATCTTTAAATCTGCATTAGTTCTTCAAACACGTGCATTCCAGAAGCTGGCAATCCCAGAAGAACATTAACGCTTTTTTTATCTTTCTGATGAGGAAGGAAAAGAATAACAGGCTTTTCCGGCAAAGCTACAGGACCCGATGAAATAGTTTCTCCCCATCCGAAATCTATTGTGAAGAAAGCTAATTTCGACCAAGTCGTAAGCAGAACAGTCCCAGCCAAAGAAGGCCTAGCTCTTGTCACTTCAAAATAGTCTATTGCTGATCTCATAAAACCGTCTGTAGCCAATTTAACCGCCTTATGAATCAACCCCACCGCGTACGACAGCGGCTTCTCAACCAGCTCACCGGAATTAGCAATCGAATATGTTAACACAATCCCATTTCCGGCATAGCCTTCAGGTAACGGAGGGTTAAATCTTTTCCGTCCATCAACTGCAAAGAGGAGCTTAGATTTTTGGTCAGGAAGCAAGTTTAATGCTTTGCAACGAGCTCTCCAGACGAAACCTGCTAAGACTTCAAAAGTGGTGCAAGAAGATAAAACTCCATCTTCCATGGCTTTTTCCTTGAGCTGGCTCAGCTTTTCGTGGTCGAAAAGGAATGATTTGTAGAGCATTTCTTCTTCTTCGTAAAGCTTGCTTGTGTTTGATATATCTTCAATCTCATCAAACTCGTGGTGTGGGAATTCTATTTTGGGTGGATTCCGGGGTTTCAATATGCTTCTATCTAAAAATGGAGGGATCTTTAATGGCAAGCCTCTGGTAACTTCACCCCATGCATTCATGAATTCCATAGCACCAATTCCGTCTAGCATACAATGGTTCATGCTCATCCCAATTGAAAACGCTCCACACTTGAATTTAGTCACCTGGAAAGCAATATCAATTTCACCCTTAATTTTCTTGCAAGTAAGAAGGAAATAGAAATTACTTTAAGCCTAAGTTACTGTCACATCGAGGCTAAATCACACATATAATCATATATCAAGTGAAGTTTAGTTTATCTAGGTAGTGTTGTAAATGAATTTTAGTTTGGATTCATATAAAATGATTACTTTGATTCAAAATACTTAAACAACATAAAGAAACAAAATTTGGGGAATTCCAAATTCCAAACCTGAATAACCAAAAGAGGAATCTCAAGTAAATTCTGAGCAGCAGGAATCTCATAAACCAACTTCCCAAGAGTAACAGGATCAGGCTTTGTTATGTCCCCAATCTCCTCTAATTGACAATTAGCTTCAGCCTCAACGAAAACAGCGCCTTGGCCGGTGCAATCCACTATGAGCTTCCCTTCTGAGCTGATTGTCAGTTGCCCAGCAAGTGGATAATGGTACACAAGAATCTTTGACAAGCCATTTTTAACTACTTCCACAGCATCTTCATTCCCTCTAGACTCTGACTTGAAGAAATAAATGGTACGAATTATGACTGCAATGTTTTGGTCAAGGTTTGAGAGGTAATAGAGACCTTTCTCTGTCTCTTCTGCTGGACGAACCCGAATTGGCTCTCCTTGGTTTACATCAAATTCAAAGGTCCCATTTGCAATTTCCCCCATTATTTCTATATGTAATTCTCCTCAAAAACCAAACCTAATCACAACTGAAACCAAACTGACATGTTTCAAAAAGGTAAGCAATTGAAAATAAGTACTAGTAACTATAAATGAAACTATGACATGTAGGAAATCAGACGGTAACTTACAGGAACAAAATTAATTACTGAAAACATACCTGACAAGAGGAGTTTAGTAATTATAAGAGCTGCAGAAATGAAACTGATATTTGCATGTATATGTTATGGTTTGGTTTGGAGTAGGGTTTATATAGGAAAAGCTTGAGCAGAAAAATGTTGACTAAGTCTTACAATATGATAGGGACAGTTGGTGATGGCTGTGGGAAAAGGGTTGATATACGTGTCAAGTTCCATTGAAGAACAAGAAACCCATTAAAACAGGGAAAAGAAAGAAAGGGGTAAGGCTAAAGGCTTGATGCCATTTTAGGACAGGCAAAACTTTTGTTCAGATTGAGCAAAGGAACAAAACAGAGTTAGGGGTAGGCCACTGGTTCATACACCAAAATATTACCAGCCACGTGAGAGGGACGAGAGACCATAAGGTTGGTTTGGTTTGGTGTTGGCTTCATTCTTCAAATGAGTAGGTTACTTTTGATTACCTTTTTTTACCACAGAATTTAATTACATGATATATGATCTAACTATAAAAAGTTTTCCTCATTATACTAAAAAATCACTTCATTTCCTGAAATTGCCTTCAATTACAAATGAAAAAGGAAGATACCGTGTTATGACTAAAGATTAGACTATGAGATCTCAGTGCCCTATTATGGCCAATAAACCAAAGTACACGAAACCCTCCATCCATCTTTTGCTAAAACCGCCCTTCCATATTCATCAATAATGCATGTTTCCTTGATGATTAGCCTTCTGCATATTAAAAGAGTTTCCGTAAAACAAATTAATGAACCGGTTTATTTAATCAACGTTGATCATGAATAATCTTAATTAGGAGGTGATAGAAATCTTAGGATCCATATATGACCAGAAAACGCCATGTGGGAAATGTAGAATTCAATTCCTTGTAGATATTGTTCTATCTTGCAAGAAACAGATTATTTATGTTTCTGATCTTATCTTAGGATTACCTTGCATGGTATAGAATCGATTAAACTAACACCAGAAATGAATATTAAATGCTTGTTGGTTCCAAGACTGCCATCAAAACTTTAAGTAGGGAAGCGTTCATAATCTTAATCAAAATCTTGTCCTGTTCGCCAAGTCCATAATTCATGCAGCAGAAAAGGGCCAAGTCAAAAAAACTACAGTACATATATACCACTTCACAAATTTCCAATCTTTGAATTGCTTTCAGCAGCCAGCAGCAAGCAAGCAACCCTTGATTTGTCACTAAACCTGTACCGGGCGAAGAAATTAATTAATGCTCATTTTTATTATAGAATTAGACCAATAAAAAAAATACAGAATAAAGGAGCACAGAAGAGTAAGCCTTGGAGGGATGACCTGGTGAGAGGCAATAAAGACATGAAATGCGTATAAAAGTACAAGTTGGTTCCTATAAAACTGCCAATGATGCCATTATACATTTGGCCTGGTGATAGAGTACTGGACTCTTAGTTTCAGTGGCTGGGGTTCGATCCCTAATAGTGTCAGAAGCTTATAGTTAGGTCCATTGATTTTAATGACCCTTTCGAACAGGTTGGTAGGACGAAAATATGAAAAGCACCGTCGAAATCATAACTAATCCTTAATACGTAGGCATACGCATACCCTACAGGCTTATAACTAAATCTTCAAGAGCATATATATATGATAAGTCACTGTAGAAAGTTTGACCCTAAAACTCTCAAGGTAATAGCTGCTAACTTATGAGACAGATTTTCCACTATAAGAGTACTAAATCTTGTTCAATCCGAGCAGCCAGATGTTGGAGATAAAGACTTGAATCCGAACCCTATCAAATTGGTTGACGCCCTTGACCAACAAAGCTTTCCACTAAAGAAGAATGCCAAGTTGGGGAGTCGCTTCGCTTGCACCAATTCTTGTTCTTGTATCTAATTTATCCACCAATAATGCAGCATTAATATTGCAGCTGTGTTTGCAATTGAATTATTTGAAGATATAAGAGAATTATGAGAAATTAATTGGTTATAAATAATGGATGATTAATCAATCAATTTTGGGCATTAAAGCTTGGATGTGTTGCAACTTTGGAATGATGGTTAATCATAATGCAACCGTGGCATTTGAATATAGATAGAATTTTTTAGGCTTTTTTTTTCCTCTTTGGTAATACGAAATTACGAATGAATGATACTCCGTCCCCTCCATCCCATATTATCTGTTCATTTTGACCATATCATAAATATTAAGAAAGTTGTTTGGAAAACAAAATTCTATAAAATCTTTTACCATACTTTACAATATTACCTCAAACTTTATTTAACATGTGTTTCTCTTCCCACATTTAATAGGGGTAAAAATTTGTCAAAAGCGTCTTTATTATCTAAATTGACAAATAATTTGGGACAAAAAAAATTCCAAAAAAGGGACATATAATATGAGGAGAAGGGAGTATCTAAAAAAAACTTATTAAACCTACATCTCAAAATGAATGCATTGTAGATGACGGAAATGAATTAATAAAATACTATAAATTTAAACTTCTTAAAATATACTATATAAATTTAAACAAAAACATTTGAATGACATTAGTATTAGTAATATGTAATAATGCAAATATATTAGTGTAATTAATTGATAGCGATGTGGTGGGCTGGTGGCTTTTAAATAGTTGCAATTTGATTATGGGCTGTTTCCCGAGCCCAGACTCCAGACTTGCTGTATTCATTTCAGATTTTAAACAAAACAGATTCATTCTGGACTTGCAAGTCTAGAAAGATTTGCACCACATTTACTACATGAAAAGCATTCACTGGTCAATTGGAACTAAACAGTTAAATACAACTTTAAGACAATTTCAACTTAACAAAGGAAAAAAAGATCCTGCTAGAAAAGGGTGACAAAACCAGAAAAAAAAAAAAGAAATTGGAAAAAGAAAAAGTATGTTGCGTCAAAAATTTCTTGCTAAAGTTTTCGCGGAGAATTCTTTATGACAGCATAAGGGCGTGCCAGTCAATTTGCTGAAATTGACAAAGAGGTTGTAAAAACTAGATCTGTTGCGCGGAGCAGCAGATTAAAAGATCAGAGCGATTGTGGGGACTGGATCAAAGTCACACCGGAGCATTTAAATCATTGGATCCGTAGCAAACTACTTCTCATAACTGGCCCTTCCTCTAACTGGATCAGATCTGGGAGATCTGTTTTGATTGCAAATGAAAATGAAAAGAAAATAACAGTTTGATTTGTTATTTCTGAGAGAGAAACACGTGTACAGTGTTTTTGTGTTCGGAGACAAGATTAAAACAAAGGAAAAACACAAAAAGTGTGTTTGAATGTCATGAGACAAGATCTAAACAAAGAAAAGTTGATGAACGAGTAAGAAATCGTGATGAACAAGGTGAAAATGGCGCAGAGCCAGAGAGAAAATAAGCACGGAGCTTGGTTTTTTGCGCGGAGTAAGTTTGTAGCTTCAGGAGCTGGTTTTTGAGATGAGTGATATCTGCCTAAAACCTGAGAATGGCCTCCCTTTATATAGGGGGCAGCATGGGCTTTGGCATTAATGGGCTTGCCTTGCTGAGAAAGGCAAAATCCTCCTCCTAGGTAGATGACAACCTCCAGGAAGGTGCAGTGAAGCTTTTTTCTTCTTCTGATTGCTTCCAACTACTGGGGAGAGGGGAAAATGGATGTCAGGGCGCCACTCTGCTTGGATGGGAGATGGAAATCTTCCTCCTAGGTGTTTGATGAAAAATCTTCCTTCTGCCTATCACACTGCAACAAGCCTCTGTTGCTTCTTTTGTGTTGAAATCAACTAATCTGACTAAGTAGTGGCCTCCTGACATCATGATTTGGACTTTGAACACCAAGGCCACGAAATTACTTATACTTAGCCATATTTAGCTCTTCAAATTATGAAAATAATAATTAATTAAGAAAATGGCTAAGATTATCTCCATAAGACTATGGAAAAAATTTCAAGTGAATTCGAGCTCTCCTTCATGGTGAACTTGGTTTCACTCCCCAAAACGTCCTTAACTGAAAACTGGGCATAAGTTTTTACTCCGATGTCAGAATGAGGTGAAATTTTACCAAGATGATCTACATAACTCAAGGATCATCATGGTATGCTCCTTGGTAGAAATCTCAGCTTCTAGCCTCTTCAATTGGTCAATTTTACTATTTTGTCCTTAATTAAACAAAATACAAAGTTGCAGTTTCGCCTCCCAGGGAGGGGAAAAAGGCTAGGCGATTCCTCCACTATGGTTGGTCGACTATATGAAGGAGGTGTGAGGTTGAAAATCTCATGCCTCTCTCACGTGCATAGATGTTTCTCTTGCTGACAAACTTTAGCTCTCTGCTTCCTTCCTGCAGGAAGAGAAAAATATCTCTCAGCAGGGCAGAGGGCGGCCTCTCCTCTACATGGGAGACGACTTTGGGCCTTGCTATGTACATCCATGAGGTATTTTTCATCTCATGGGCAGATGACAAGCAATTTTCCTTTTTTACTTGTTTGCCTCCCTAGTAGGCAGCAATATTAAAGGAAACTGCTTCCGATTGACTTTTCTGCCTCCTCCCTTATTTTTGGGCGGCATATATGGAAATAATAATAATAATTTCGAAATTATTATTATTTATTAATAATTTCGGCCTTAATTAATTAATTACAAGAATTTCCTAATTCAATTAGAATCAGGGTGGTGCAGAAACTAAGTTTCTTCAGGATTTGTAATCAAATCTTAACCACTCATCTTAATATAAATAATGTGAATACCAATTTACCCTCAATTGTAAATTGAGGTATAAACAAAGTAAAATGTAAAATGTAAAATGAGCATTAGGCCTACAACAAAGTACCACTAAAATGGTCACTAACTCATATGGTACAATCCCACCTATTGAACATCTAAAATAACTTCATCCAATTTAATAATTTATGAGAATCAATGACTGAAACCCCATGAGGGAGATAAATTTCCGATGGCTGGCTGCACATTATCTCGCATGTTCTACAAGGTCAAATAATTACTAGACTGAACTAATCGTCATCGTCCCCATCCCCATGACTGAACTACAAGGTCAAATAATTTCTGATGGCTGGTTGCACATTATCTCGCATTTTCTATGCATTAGATCCTGATCAAAGTGCGTACCTGACATTATCCCATTTTTACAATTAGTCGAGTCAATAAATCAAATATTCTAACCCAAATAGATCTTTTATATGGAAAAGGATGAACATACCCAATTGCCGAAGAATATCAGATAATGTTACCTGCATTACAAACAAATGAAAATTTTAACATTATGGCATTGAATATCAATTTTAATAATTTCATCACCAAAACACATGAAAAGGACAATACTTACAGTGTTGAAGTCCACTTCTTTAAGAATATCTACCACTACTTTATGATCTCTTCTCTGCTAGGCTCTACTTTAGGCTTTTTGCCACTTCTACCTTTACCTGTCACAACACAAAAAACAAATAAGCACAAAAAGCACTATAAATATCCTCCTTTAGACTAGAAGCTTAACTTCTTATGGTATCCAGACAAATAAACCCAAGTTTCAGAGAAATCTTGTGAATAAAGCATGGTGCGGACATATGCACAACCTTTGAACTGCATGGATAAGGAAATCTACCTTGAGTATTTGCAGAAACCTTTGTTGGTGACTTGTTTGCTTGCTTCTTGCCAGCAACCTTATCCTTGTTGGATAAACCCCCTTCCTTTGAGCTTTCCTTTTCAACCTTCTGCTTTTTTGACGCATAACCCTTTGATTTTGAATCAGAAGTCCCATCAACATCATTAGCTAGCATCTTGTTTTGAAGTTGATTCAGAAGATCTTTTGCCACATCTTGAAGGAGTTTTCACAGATTTTGCAGGGGTAACCTTCTTTCCAGATGTAGATTTATCCTTGATTGACAACTCTGGACTCTCCCTTTCAGTTTTCTTTGAAGTACCTTTTTGGCTGGACTTTTCAGGTTTTTCCTCTGATTTAGCCTCTTCATCATCACTCTATTCTTTTGGTGCAGTTTCAGCATCATCTTCATGAGAAACATCTTTAGTGCCAGGGGATTCAACTTTATCATCATCCTCATCTTTTTCCTCGTCTTTGGATGAATGTTTATGCTTTTCACCACCCTGAGGTGTTCTTCTCCGCTTCTGTAAAGCAAAATCAGAAACATAATAACTCAAACATCAACCACCCTAAACTGCAAAAATTAAAGATTGCAGAAGATAAGAGATGCAAGCAAACAGACATGGTAGAAAAGTCATCATTCTCTCACAGCAATTATCATCTGCGTTATTTGCAGCACATCCTCATTTTGACAGTATGTTCAAATCGAATAAGTACTTTATATTAATCATTGGGGGAGTGGTGAAACCAAGGACACTAAACCTCAAAATATCTGGCTGCAGCAAATGTATACATGCAACAATAAGCTACATCCTATTTAGCTGTTATTTCTACTTACTTTTTGCTAAGCAAAAGTTTCTATAAGCAAAGCAAATAAAATATATATTTTACATTTTACACCAATGATTAATATAAAATACATATTTGATTTGAACATACATTTTACATCTCTGCCACTAAATGCCAAAAAAAAAGAGAGCAAAAACTACCAACATAATATAAAGATGCAATTTTTAAGTCCTTGATCATTATAATGTGCACATGGTTCTATCATCAATTGTTAGAAAATAAAAGCGGCAAATCAGGACATCAACAATGAATCTGAAGTTAAACATTGTTTACCAAAAAAAAAAAAGTCACGTGAAATGTCATTTTTGCAGTTCATTGATGTAACTAATCTGTCTCCCTAAATGCCTATGGTAGATACATATACAGGCCTAATGACATAGGATAATGTCCCGATTCTTCAAATATAGAAATAACTAAGCAGCTAGTGTTGTACAATTAGAAGTGCCAACACTCATAGCTGATAGTTACAAAATGAAATTCTCCCCATGAAAACTAAGAGATGATCATGAACAGGCAATAGATAGGGTATACTCGAAACACACACACAGAGACCCCAAAAAAACACAGTTTTTAACTTTACCTACATAATATCCTGTGGTTATTTTTCTCTTCAAATTAGCATCAAATAATTAAGTTATATTACTACAAACCAAAGATAATACACACTGAGTACCACCAAAAACAACATACAAACCACAATCCATTTAAGATAATTCATGAAAAAATAAGGCATCTTTCAGACTACATCCAGAAATATTCAAAGAAAGATCAATAATAGATTTATTAATCTAGCAAACAGATTTTGGCCAAAAAAAAAAAAATACTAACAAACGGATAGCCATAAATTCCTCTACACAGGGTTTAATGATATGAGAGAAAACCGAGTTAAAGGTTGTATTAAATGAGCATTCGAAAACATGTTTACAAACTTCATGAAAACTAAAAAACAGTTAGTAATATTCTATTCCTTGGATAAATGTTTATTTCAAGTAGCCTTTTGTCAATATCTTAGCACCCCCAAACATATGTCATTTGTAGTTATGGGTAATTAAAACCACACTTATCCACATCAAAATGGTCAAATGAATTTAAACTAAGCACTGAAGGGAGGCAAAAATAATACAAAACAAAGAACACATTTAAACAAAGATGTAATCAATAAGCTAAAAATACAACACTGAAGATCAATACATACAAATACACTAGTCCACAATGATAGATGCACAATAGAAGACAAAGAAGATAGAACATATGAAAATGGAATCAAACCAAAGACGACAAACCTTGGCTGATGTATCTGCTGCTTCCCCTGGACTCATGCTTTTTCTCGGTGTACCTCTACGTTTTTTACCTTTCTGAAACAAGATAAAGAATTTCATTCACTCCCACCTGACAGTTAATCATACCTCCATAGATGCAAAAGGTTATGAAATGACATAGCACCTGTTCCTTCTCAGCCAGTAGAATATCAGTTATAGCATGGGGAGATTCCAGAAATTCCAACAATTTGGCTGGGGCTTCCTCTTGAAGAAACAAATGAATTATTTTCAATAAAAGCAAACTTGCTTCATAAACAATGTTACATTAAATATATTTCTTACTGACCTTTCTTACAGTAGCCTTTGTTATTGGAATATTTAGCAAATCACAGAAATCAACCAATTTTTCCTTTACTTTAGTTTTTTGTTTCTCCTGCAGGAAAGATAAAAAGACAATAAGCATTAAGGTCAATTTTAATGAATATTGCTCACACACAAAGTCAAGCATCAACAATGTATATGCAATCAAACATACTGTCACTGAACGCTGAACACAATAAGAGAACCATCTGGGCCTACAAAAGAAAAAGGAAAAAAGAATAAAAGATTAAGGAAAATACCTCATCAGTCCAAACAAAACCTGAAAATTGACTGATGTTTCTCTTCAAACTGTGAGGCTGGAAAACATAAAACAATACATTAGTACATGAAAAGGCTTCATAATATAACAGGACCAGATGACTTGATTACCTTTGCTTTCTTTCCAAAAAATATCATATGGAGCAACTGCAGATTGTCATCAGGTTTTCTCTTTGACAACTTGAAAGCCACTGAAACAGTTTACAATAAAAGATAAAAAAATAGGCCAGACTCTGCAGTAACAACAAAGTGGAGTATAAAAAATATTATTTCAAATTAAATGTCATTACAACCATAGGATTTAAATCCTTCTCTGTCATCCAAGAGAAACTTCAGGGTCAAATACCAGATAAAAACTGCAAGATGCAAGCAGTAAGGGCTGATTGTAATAACAATACAATACTATCTTATCTTCACAAGCAATTCAAGCACACATAAACCATCCATTACCAGTGCAACCCACAAAAAAAGACTTAACAGTGACAACATATAATTGAATAAACATAAAAATGATAATTTAATATTAATATCACCACAACAGGATTAAATCCCTGTCATCCAGAAGATCCTAAGAGTCTATATGAGACCAAAATATAGTAGGAACTTAATGTTCATAGTTTCGAAACACTACCACGTCTTCTATTACTTCACAAGTGAATCAAGCAAGTAAAAATCTCATATCAAGCACTGCAATCCATATCAAAACTATTGATAACGAATCCTGACACCCTAATTTATAATAAAATAAAATAAAAACCCCAACAATAACAACAACAAAGGAGCAAGAAGACAATGTGCAAACATCCACATCAAATAATGAATAGATTATCAAAACAGTTCAAAGAGTTTCCATATACCATCCTACTTTCACACAAATTTTACAAGTTCAGTAAGGTTTCCAAGTTGTAAAAAGATTTATTACCTCAACCAAATTATACAACAGGTAGTTCCTAATTGAATAAATGATACATGCACTACCTTTTTTCCCAACAATATAAACACTATCAAATCCAAGGAAATTTGAAGGGATGTATAGTAGTAACTTAGTAAGAAAACTAAGAAAGTAGTAAGAAGCTACCTACCATTTGGAATATCTTTAAGTTGCGTACCACGACCCTGAAAGCAGCAGAAACAAAGAACAATCAAAACCCAGTAACAAAAACACACACACAAATCTGGAGAACAACTAACCAACTCGAAGAAAAAATTACCTTTCAATTGACAAAGGTTTGCCATAGGAAGACCTAGCAACAGAAGGAGCCGAGTACCTCTCAACGACTTTCCTTTCCCTGGTAGGCCTGTCACTACTTGGGGTGACAGGCTCTTTCTTCTCAGCCGATTCCTGACTTGTCTTTTTGTTCACAGACGATTGTCGACTCAATTTCTTGGTTTCAGTGGGCTCCTTTTTGGAGCTTCACTTACGACTACTCCTTTTAGCCTTCTTAGCCCCTTCCTTCTCTTCCTCCTCCTTATTCTCCTCGGCTTTCTCTTCTTCTTTAGTCCCCTCAGATTTCTCTTCTTCTTCCTCCTCCTCTTCTTTAGTCTCCTCAGAATTATCTTCTCATTCTTCCTGCTCTTCTCTCTCTTCCTTTTTCGGTTCAACTTCTTTCTTTTCCTCCCTATTTTGAGAAACCTTCTTACTTTCCTTTACCTCTTTCTCTTCTTTAACCTTTTCTTTATCGTCAACCGGAGCAGCCTCCTCCTCCGGTTTCTTCTCCTCTAGTGCTTCTGTCGCCATGGAAACCACCAATCAAACAACAATTAACAAATCTGCTTTTTCCCCCGTAAAACCCTAGAATTAGACGAAACCCTAGAGATCAAGCGGGGAGGAACAGAGAGAGTGCAGAGTGAGAGAGTAACTCTTCGGTCTGATAGAATGAAAAAAAACAAGTCTTTGGCTTTGGTTGTTTTGACTTTTCGGGGAGGAGGAGGGAGGGAAGGGATTTGGAATTGGGGAATTTTGGGGGCAAATTTGAGATTTAGAAGATTAATTTTGGTTTAGGGCGCGCGAGGGAGAGCAATGAAAGAAGAAGAGGGAAGAACGAGCGGGCTACCAAAAAATTTATGGGGGAAGAGAGCGGGATTGTCATTTTATTTATCGTTTTTACCACCAAAATGCATTTGCATTGGCAAAAAAATTGAAAAAACTCCCTCTTTGTGAGTGGGAGCCAGAGCGAAAAACGAATCCGTATTCGATGATTTTTGCGTTCAAGTTTGTGTGCTGATAGATGCTCGCTCTAAACTTGACATGCCTACTTTTTTTTTTACCCTGGAGAATTTTTTTTGGTACACTCTCTGCAGATTGGTTTAAAGTTTAAAAAAATGAATAGTCGTTACAAAAAGAAAAAAGGTTAAAAATGAAGTTGTACTAGTAATTCAGGGTTTCTACTCTGCAATTTTGGTTTAAACTTTAAAGTACCATTTACTATTGGCTAATTGCTCAATTAAGGACAAAATATTTGGGTTTCGGCCTAATTTAGGGTAAAACCTTTTAATTTGGTCAATTTGGGGCAAAACATTTTGAAATCGCGTCAATTTGGGACACACTGTTAAATTGGGGCAAAACCTTTTCGAGGGTGGGAAGAACGCGCCGTTAGAACTAACAGACGCTGACGTTACTGAAAGGTTCTATCTTTATTTGTAAAATACGAAAATATTTTACTCTTATTTGCTCATCCCTTCAATTTGGGTCTATGTTTTTTTGTTTCAATTTCTTTTAATTTTATTCTGTTTTATTTTTCAAAGAAAAAAAACTAAAATCACCAACCCAAAAAATCATGAACACAAGTTATGAACACAAGTTGATTTTCCAGAATTCGGCCATTGATATTTTCAACCCGCTTAACATAATCCAGGCTTAGAATCTTCAAATCAAATTTAGATATATGTAAATCTAAAATTATCCAAAACCTAACAAGCCAAGTACCCAAAGGTCAGGATAGTTAAAAGAACTCCAAAATCACAACCAGATCCACGAACTCACTCAAACCTACTCTACGCGATTCCAACTCAGATTCTAAGTCAAACCAAAACCCACGTTTCAACCAAATCCTAAGGTTCAAAATAAATCCTATAACTAATCTTTGCGAATGGAGAAAAAAAAATTCATAAAAAATATAGTTTACAACAAACACTGATATAACAAACTGAAAAACCTATAAGCCAAAGCGACATGGACTTTATCTAGCCCTTAGACAGTGGATTGGTTGCCATTTTCATCAATCATCTTCATATCTTCCTCCATAATTGGCTCAACCTCACCATCTCCCTTTCGAAGAACTAAAGCTTCCTGTTCTTAGCTGCGCGGCTCACCTCATTTTAACCCTTCGCTGCGTAGCAACAATGAATCACCTATTAAGCCTAACAGGCTTCCCAGATGGACACTTATAAAGGCTCAACTCATCAGCCTCAAAGCTTTACAGTAAAGCAGAAACATGCTACAATTTCTCTGTTCATCGAACAAGAGGAGATAAGACAGGCAGAAAGGATGAAACTTGGCCTACCCGAAACGAATCGAGTCATTATACGTTTCCTTCCTTGAAGGAACAAAAAGAAATTGAAACGTCTAAAACACTATGAAGAAGCATCGTTTTTGGTGGTTTTCCAGCAAGCAAGAGGATGGGTAGATAATTGAAGGAGTTTTTAGAAAGACTGAAGCCAAGAAATATTTCAAGGAGAAGTAGAAGAAGAAGAGTTGGGGATGGAAAGGATTGCCAGATCTTCAATCGGGTAGGAGAAGGTAAAAAGATAAGGTTTTTTTTTTTTTTTCAAAAGAAAGAGAAATTAGTTTGTTAAATCTTAAATTAAAGAAAAAGGAATATGAAAAATGAAATAGGAAATGAAAAAAAAAACACAAATCTTTTATTCGGTCGCCATCCATAAGGTTTTAGGTTTAACAAACAAATAAATTCCTAAAAAAAAATCATTAGATTTTGACAAATAATTAAAAATTAAAAAAAAATTATACATTTAACAGATTTCACGCGTCTCCACCATCGCGTGTAAGTCACGCTCTGTTTAAATTGATGTTTGCCCCTATTTGACACGATTTCGAAACTTTTTACCCTAAATTGACTAAATTAAAAGGTTTTACCCCAAATTAGGCCGAAACCGAAACGTTTTGCCCTTAATTGAACAATTAGCCTTTACTAGTCATTGGAGCATTTGACATTTGTTAGTGTATGATTAAGCAATGATTTTTGTACACCTCTTAATTTTACTTTTATACCCATGCAAAACTTGTCATTAAGGGGCCGTTTGGTTCACAACATGGGATATACCTATGGGTTTTTATATACTCGGGTAGTTCCCTTGGGTATCTCAGATACCCATCCATGTTGTGGTCATTTTTTATTGACACGTTTGTTTCGTCCAAAATATACTCGGGTGATCGAGTCAAAATTAACCCTATTTTTATGATCATTTTCCTATGCTTTTTGGTATTTTTATGTGATTTAACCCTATTTTGTAAGTATTTGTATTTTTAGGTCTTGAAGAGAAGAAAAGTGAAAACTTGTTGTTTTTCACTATTTTTGGAGCTAATTTGATGACTTTTGTCACAAATATGGATTTAGCAATTTAGAGTGAAGATTTGGAGATTCGAAGTTCGTGATCGAAGACTAATTGAAGATAATTTCAAGATATGAAAACCATTGAAGAATTACTTCAAGAAGCAAGATTGAGGATTGAGTTTAAATCACGAAGGATTGAAGATAAGGCTTCTCCATAGCCTTGAAGACATGGACTTTTGAATATTTTATATGGGTTAATATTCAGCCCATATGAGCCCACAATTGGAGTTAAAAACCCAATTGGTGCCGCACAAGCCCAGGAAATATTCAAATTCCCGCAACCCTTTCCTAGTTGGATTAGGATTCTACATAGTCTTGGTAAAAAGGCCATAACTTTCTACTCAAACCTCCAAATAAGGCGTGTGAGTAGGAGTTGGAAAGAGAACTCCGAAATCTACAACTTTGCTTTGAAGCCCAAAGCCAAGTTTTGCCATGTTCAAGCCCGAAATTGCTGTCGAAGTTGCTGCATGATTCCAGAATTTTCCTGAAGACCAAATTTTACTCTAAGAAGACTTTTAATCCAACTTGGGGACCAATTCAAGACCCCTAAACCGCCCTAAACCCTTTCACTATAAATACCCACCTTATGTTGGCTCTGGAAACAGAACCAACACAATTTTCTCTTCATCTATTTTTCTTCTAGTTTATTTTTCTCTAGTTTTAGGTTTGGTGTGTCGACACCTCTCTTTGCATAGAGAGGTGCGATACCCGTAAGTGCCGCCAAGGGAGGATTTCGCCTCTTTGTTTTGTAAGTTTTCTTATGCCTCTCATGGAATCCATGAGTAGCTAAATTCTTAATACTTCTTATCCTTTGGTGATTTCAATCTAATAATTATGGTGAGATTTGTGTGCTTATAATTTGATATTTGTTCTTGATTGATAGTTTGCTAATCTCTGTTTTATTTTTATGATCATGATGTTATTGATTTATTTGGCCAGTAATGATATAATATTATTGATCTATAGTTAGATCAAGCTTAGAGAATTAATAACTCAAGTTTGGTTATTGGTAACAAGTGGGTAGAAAATTAATAATTCATCCATTGGGATTGGTAAACCTTATTTTTAATAAGTTTGGTTATACTTGTTATGCATGTGTGAATAATTGTGCTTAATGCTTTGTTCTTAACAATCTAATAAACCATGAGTTTGCAATTAGTTGTTTTGAATGAAAGGGGTAATCTAAGCCGGAAAAGATAAATTTTACCTAATATACATGTTAGGGTTTCCCTAGACCAATTATCTAATTGAATAAAATATTAAATTCATCTTTTAAATCAAGGATCCGTAGTTAAATTGATTGATTTCTACCATTGGTGAAGAAGTATGCTTATTATTGTTCTCTTTATTAATTGCTATAGCTTAGATTTCATTTACTTTGCTTTATTTTTAGTTTAATTGCTTTTCTTTATAATTGTTATTTTTAATCCCCTGTTTTTAAGAGATTCTTAGAGAAGATTTTATCTTTGGATAAGCCTATTCCCCTTCAATATGGGATTCAGCCCATGCTTGCCCTATCTACTTAGTTAGGAAATTGTGGGGATTATTTTGTGATTTGCTAACGACCGATCATCGGGAATGTAACTTAACCGCGTTTGGTTCATGGTTATTAAAGAGTGGGAATGTTATGGGTATGTTTGGAATTTTCCAATAATACCCCCTGAGTGGTTAATGGTTAAATTCCTCGGTTAATTTTTTAAAACTTTGGATTTCCAATTTTTAAACATCAACATTTTAATTTTCCACACAATTTTAATACAATTGCAATACCCAATTACTCAAACATTATTATCAGGCAATTGGAGTATCCTTATCTATTTTTCACCAACAAATCATGCAAAAATATATATATTTATAAACCTTGTTATTTGCATAAACATGTCATATGACTATATCAAAGTTCAATAAGACTTTGCCAAAATATGCATCCAACCAATTGTCATATTTAATATGTCACGCCCCGACCCGAAAGTCGAGCACGGACAACCGCCGTGTCACCTCGAAACACGTGCCGGCCGGTCACGCATTCCAAAGCAACACGAAGCGTCAATATCAGATCAAAAATTTTGAAAACAAGAATTAAGTATAAATCTGAAATACTGAAGTTTGCAAATTATAGTAAAAGCGGAAACATTAAGAATAAATACGGTTGTAAAAATGCTGTAACATTTAAAAACCGTAACCACAAATCAATGGAGAAAACCAGAAATCGAAGTAAAACAAAAACGAGAAACAAGAGATAACAAAAACCAAAAACAACTGCCAGTGAGACCCATCATGTAGTGAGAAGTACCTCTAACTGGAGGGATCACAACCTATGCCACCGACTTGATGGTCAAGGGGAAACGCTGATCCTGGCTACCCTGAAAAGTCAACAAGAATTTGAGGGGTGAGTAGCCAAATGTACTCAGTGAGTGAGCCACCCTCAAAAGGAGATCCGAGAGGGTGGGGTGCACTCATAACCAAAACAATTAGGAAAACCAAAAATTATAAAAACAATGTCATCAATCAAAACTAGTATACAAAATCATTTATCATTTATAAAACCTGGGCTGCCAACAAAACCTATCCAGAGTGACTTTGGCCCGAGTCAACCTCCGGAACCATCAGGGGCATTTTTGTCATCATCAAATAGTATCAGTAAAAATATAATTATCTTATTTTCCCAAGAAAGCCCGTTCCCCTGACGTTGGCCTGGGTCCGGTACTGCGTGGTGGCCGCAGCACACCCAGTTTAGCTCCCCCATGCACACGCCGAACCGGTACATATATATGGCGTGTCGGGCCTGGAGCGACGAACCATGTGGATCCAAATCAAACCATGGTCCGCCAAATGAGTCCAACTACTAGCTAGTATACCACCAAATCAAGCCATACGTACTCCCTGGACTGCGTCCAGTCCACGAGTCCCCGTATGCTTTCTAACCGTGTCGTAATCAAAACCAAGAGTCATTCATGCACCCAAAACAATTTATTTAAACCATTTATAAAACATATTAATAAAACAGTAATAAAATAGTTCCTCAACGGAGAACCCGTTGAGGACAGCCCACTCACAGTTCAGGGGACTCGTACACCCCCAAAGTCAGTCTACTGTGAGTCTAGCCGATGTCTCGATCAGCGCCTCAGCCGTCTGATTGAGAAGCACGTGCAACACAAGAAAATCATTAAAACCAGTATCGTAATCAAGTTTATAAACCACAGTAAAACAAAGACATTCAACCAGAACCAGGGTAGTAAACCAAAGTACCAAAACAGTTAGGTAAAATAGAATAAAATCACAAGAAACACATAACCCAACCCCATGATCTCACTTAAACGACCTAAGCATGTTTATATAAGCATTTCAAGGTTGTAAGATGAGTTTCGAATTCATAATACACAATCTAGAGTTCAATTAATCATTTCCGGCATTTAAGGGCAAAACTGTATTTTAGTCAACCAGGGGTAAAACAGTAATTTTGACATCTTAAAGCTGATAAGGTAATCCTATAACCTTACATACTCAATTAGAGTGTTTAGATAAGCCGAATCCTTTTCTGGGGGCAAAGTTGTAATTATCCTCGCTCGAGGGTAAAACGGTCATTTGCACTATTATTGGTTTCATAACGTACATATGAATTCAATAATGTGAGCAACATAGTCAAATTCTCACAATTCCACCCTTAAGGGTAATTTCGTAAATTTGATGACTACGGGGCATAATGGTAATATCGACAGATCGAGGGTAACATAGTAATTTTATCCAAACGAGTCACTACGGTATCTTTCCAATCCTGAATACGCGATCTTCAAGTTTAATTACATGTATCGCGCTCTTAGGGGCAAAATAGCAAATTTGCCTATCAAGGGTATTTCGGTAAATTTTCACTCTCTCAAAGTGCGGTGACATTCCTTATATGTTATAGTTGTGACCCTAATCGGTCGGATTCGAAATTGCACCTCAACGGAATAGAATAGTGCACTTTGGCTACTTAGGGGCAATATGGTAATTTACCCACTCCAAGGATAAAACGGACATTTTATGATCCTACGAATATCACGGAGTGACACGAGAATTATTCGGACAAATTATCACAACCGATGTGGTTTAATTCTTTGAATTCCTCTTCAAAAGGTAAATTTCGTAATTTAACATATTAAGGGTGATTTAGTAATTTTACCCGTCCAAGGGTAAAATTGTAACTTCATTTACCAATTTATTAAATCCAATTCTTTATTCTAAAATTTTTCTTTTATTTCTTTTATTTTCTTTTTCCTTTTTTTTATTCTTTTTCCTTTTCTTTTCCTTTTCTTTATTCCAAAATGGGCTTGGGCTTGGTCCATTTCTTCCCCCTTTTTTTTTTTCCTACTTAGGTTGGGGCCCAAGCCTGCGCTGGCCCGCGTCTGGCCCAGGCGCTGGCCTAGCGTCTGGGCCGCGCCAGGACCGGCCCAAACAGCCCCTTTCCTATATTTTTTTTCTCCTTTTCTTTTCTTTTTTCCTTTTTTTTTGGCTGTTTGGCTGGTCGGAATTTCCAGATTTCCGACCAGCCCCTGTTTTGGCCATTTTTAGTCATATTACAACCTCTTTTTCTCACCAAATTTTCATTTCAAATTATTACCCAACATATCTAATCACAAACCCAAACAATATACACATGTAATCATCCCAAATCATCAATATTCAATCAACAATCTCAATACAAACTTAACTTCAATAAAATTTCAAAATTAAACTTACCCACTACATCTATTTGCAATAGCTCCAATGCTCTTCTCCTCTCATATTAAAGTTCCAAAGCTTCCCCTTTGATTCTTCCATGAATAAATCATCACACACTCCTCCAACAACAAAAATAATTAATTTAAATTCATTTCAACATTATAAACTCCAAATAAGAACTCCAAAGTCTCTTACTTACCTTTTCTCCAAAATTCTCTAATTTATCCAATAAACACCAACTTTTATGCCAAGATTTAAAATGGGTTGATGAAAGAATTGTCTATCTTCCATTGCATGTTAATTTCACCATCAAACTTATGGAGCATTGAAGAGAGAGAAAAGAGCTTTGTAGTTTGTAGAGAGAAAGAAAATGAAGTTGAGAGTGACAGCAAAGAGGAGGAGAAGAAACATTTAAATCTTCAATTTTGCAAATTGGCATAATTGCCCTCTAGCCCTTGTAATCTTTAATTCCTTTCAATATAGTCCAAAAGCTTGCTTAAATTCACTTGCACTCCCAAATTTATTTTCTTCTTACTTCAAATTTTAATTTATAGCACCAAGAGTAATTATTATTTATTATTTATTTTTTTATGGTATTACATAATATTTGCAACATTAATCCAAAGCATGTTAAACATTCAACATAAAAATAAATATTCCAACTTCAAAGTCTTAAAAAAAAAAAGGTCAGACCAACATGACTGGTGAGTTTAGGACAAGAGCATTTCAATGTAATCATTCTTGTAGTCATCTGACAAGGTCATGAAGTATTGCACTTTGAAGGGGTCTTGTGACAAGAGGTCACCAGCCTTGAGTTGGCAGCCTTAGGTGAGGCCTTCAATTTTCTAAATCTCGAGGAAGACCCTCTGCCTTACTTCAAAAAAATGAACCATGACAACAAATACAACATAAAAAAAAAGGCATCTCTAAACTGTAATTTCTAATTTACTTTTAACCATGACACTCCCAAACATCATTGTCACACCTTACGCATTTGTCATCATTGCTCCAACCTAGCTCGGAGCCCTTATCTCATCATCTCAGTGAGCTCCCCATATTGCCTCTTCCAATGCTTCACCCGAGAGTAAATATGGGGCGTGGCAGCTTGTCTTGCATCCCCTTCTCAAGCTCAACCAGGTATCCAGGCCTGAAAGTCCCATTATCTACCTTCCATTTCTGGTTGACGAAGATCGAAAAAAAGACACTGCAAAAGGACCGAGTCCTTTTCTGCTGTCCAAACATGCTTAGACCCTGTATTTTCAACAATCCTCCCTTCCCTCTTCTCTTGTTGTGTATTTGTGGCATCTAATGAAATTCAACAACAAATATGTCACATTTAATAAGAATATAAAAAGCTTCATTAAATTCCCCAAATCAAAGATAGCAATTCAACATATTCTAAAAATGATATTTATTAGAAATATTAGATTCAGTACAAAGTAAGTTGAATAAAAAACAACACAACTAAAGGCTAATGTTGCATTCAATATTACATGGTAATTGATGCGGATGAAATAGGCATATCATTTATGGATCGTATGGACCGCCAGAAATCCGTTCGAAAGGGCGTGTAACATTTTGGATTTTGGGCATGAAGTTCCTGCGGGCGGGCCAACTTCAAAATGCCATAACTTTTAAACCGTAAGCCCGTTTTGCTATTATAATACCTTTTCGGAAAGGGTTTTGAGTCGACTATGCCGTTCAAGCCTACGTTTAGGGCCTGAACAGGCCGTTACAGTTTTCTATCGGCAGTTTTAGTTTTTATCGCTTTTGTTAGTTTGGCTTGTTTGGACTGTTTTTGGGCTTTCTTTATTTTATTTAATTTTCGTTATTTCCTAAGACTATTTTTAGGTTGTAAACCCTAAATTTGAGGTTAATCAATCAATTAAATAATTTTATTCAATTTATATTCTCTGAGTTTTCTCTGAGTGATCTCTGTTTATGGATTGAACACGTTCTGCTGCGTTAGTTATTCATTTATGAAGGGAACAACAATAAAGAACACCACAAATAATACATGTTTAAACACATTATTTTTCCTAAATCCTATTGCAAAGACGGATGGGTTTAAATGTATTCAGCCCACATTTGGTTTGCTAAATCGTCTCTAAATTGACTCCATTTATCACATGCATCAACATTTGTGATCCTAGTGGCACCAAAAGGGTCAACTGCTTGATCCTCAAGCTCATCAATGTAATCCTCCAAGGGATCAAGTGACATTTCATTTCTGATGTGATTATGCAGCAATGCACATGCAAAAATGATCCTAGTTTGGATCTTGATTGGATAAAAGGACTTGGCACATAGAATTGCCCATCAACTCTTCAAAAGACCAAAGCATCTTTCAATTACATTCCTTGCCGAGGATGCCTGTAATTGAACAACTCTCGAGGCGTTGTTGGTGAGTTTCCCCCTCCAATCAGACAAGTGGTACCTTTGACCCCTGTATGGAGTCAAGAACCCTTTCCCATTAGGATAGCCAGCATCACAAAGGTAAAAGAACCCTAAAAACAACTAGTGTTAGTGATAAACAAAAACCTAATAAAGAACTAAACATTTCCTTAAACTAATAGTACCTTCAGGGACAACTAAACCATTTGTCCGAGAAATGGCATCTCTCAAAACTCTAGAGTCGGCTGCAAAACCCTCCCACCTTGGGAGTATGGAAATGAGTTGCATATCCCTTGAACAAACTCTCAATACATTGGTGGCTATCTTATTTTTCCTCGTTCTATACCTAGGCATGTCCACAACTCTGACATTAACCTTCACATAGGTTCCATCTAAAGCCCAAAAGGCAATTCTAATCAAGAAAAATGGAAAATCTAATTAATTAAAAGTAATACTAGAATGATGGAATTAAAATCCAATTAAATTGAACAAAGGTTATTACTTTAAACCATTTCCATCTCTCTTCCATTTCAGTTTCTCCAACAAGTTTGGGCTTCTTTAGTAGGATTTCATGACATCTCAATATGGCATTCAAGACCAACCTAAAATGCCTACTAATTGTCTCCCCCAACCTAACAAATTGAGTCCTAACAATTCTATTTCTCTGGTCATGAGCTAGAATGTACAAAAAAGGAAGCAACCATCTCATGCGAAGATGTATTCCTTGTATCAGATAGTTGCCCTACATGCCCTAAAAAATAACAAAGCTTAAAAAAAACACCTATATCCATCTGAGTGCTTTCATAACATGTTAAGTCACTATCAAATATAAGTGTATTCAAATTTACTTCCCAAATAAATCTCCTACTGCTATTCGAAGGGCAACTAGTCCTCCTTTTATTTCTAGCCCTCCTACGCATAATGAGTAGGATGCCATAGATGGTTATGAGTTTTTGCATTTCATGATAAAGCACTGAAATTGCAGCAATAAGAGCTAGGTTTTCATGTAGCAAAAATGTCCATTATTAAGGCCTAAACAACAAACAAAACAAGAAAGCATACAATCAGTACAAGCATGACACAATTTCAAGCTAAAAAAGTATCTTAGCAGCAAGCAAAACGGTTAAATAGCCTCTTTGTAGGGCTGTGCAAGAACCGACCAACCCGAATAAACCGACCGAACCGAATCAGAAATGGTGCAAACGGTGCGGTGTAGTCGGTTTTTCGGTGTAAGTCGGTGTGGTGCTTCGGTGCAATCGGTATCTCGGGGTCGATGGCGGTTCACTAGGTAGTGAACTGACACCGACCGAAAAACCGATTGTTATTTTTATTAAAAAAAATTTAATATATATATATATATATATTATAACGTAACCCTTATCATTTTTTAACTTCCTCTCTCTTCTCCCTCAACCCTCTCTCTCTTCTCCTCCGCTTCTCTCCTCTTCCTCTCTTCTTCTTCAGTCACCGACTCACCGTGAGTTTCAGGCCGCCGACGAGCCTCTCGACAGACAATCAGAGGTCGGGACTCATCCTCCGGCCTTCTATTTCCTTTTTTGGGGTTTAGAAAAAACACTTTCCAGTTAAAATTTTAGGTTTTTTCAAAATCCCCAATTCGATAAAATATTTTCAGGAACAAACAAATCATAATGATTTTTGTCTTTTTTTCCGTCATTTTTTGATGTCTTGCAATGGGTTCATCAAAAATATTTTTATCAATATATTTTTTTTCTTGGTATCTTTGATTTCGGGTAGCCAACATATTATCAGGGAATTATTGCCAGCCAAAGTGTGCAGAGCCATGGGTTGAAGTGAAATTTGAAGATGAAAAGTAAGGCAAAGTGCAGGTGGTGGCATCGCCTTTGATTCGCCTAACATTGAGCATAATAAATTTATTTTTTCTTTTCTGGCTACGTGGTTTGTTGTCTTGTTTGTTGTACGTTTAGTTTTAGCTTTGTTTGGAATTGGAGCACTTGTTGGCTCTGTGTGTTTTCTTGTCTTATTGTAGTACTTGGTCCTCTGGTCTTTTTCGGACTAAGGCTTTTGTTCCTCTTCAATCATATTGACTGCCTTCCATGAAGCATATGATGAAGATGATGATGATGAGCCATCAATGCCAAGGGTGCAGTGTCCCCAACAGTAAGAAATATTAGTAGTAGATGTACCAGGTTGCAGGGAAATTATTTGTGGGTATGTCTTCATAGTGAATTAGCCTTTATGGCTTTTATTTGATTTTCGGTCCTTTTGTTGAGACCTCAGCATTTTGTGTTACTTTTTTCACAGTTTGTTCACAACTTTCAACAAAAATTAATCTATGTTCAGATGCTATATTTGATTCTATAGGAAGATTATAGATGATATATTGATGTTTATACCAAAAAAAATCATATTGACTGCCTTAAAAAGGAAAAAAAATGTGTTCATTTTGCATATATGAGCTATTATGATTGAAACTGATTTACCTTTTTTTTTCTTGTTAAAAACCGCCCGCACCAACCGAATAAACCGACACCATCGGTTCTCGGTTAAGTCGGTGTTTCTCATATTCGGGACGGTGTCCAAAAAAAGCCGTCGGTGTAGTCGGTTTTTGGAGGTACACCGAACCGACCCCACCGACACCAACCGTTGAGCAGCCCTACCTCTTTGCCCCTTGAACTTTGCAAATTTAGGCCAGTTGGCCCCCTGAATTAATAATTGTGCCACATTGCCCCCTTAATTTTCAAAATCAGGCCAATCTCCCCCCCGACATGACGGACGTTAGTCACGTGTCATCACGTGACTAACGGTTCCGTTAAATCTAACCTTAATCACTGATGTGGCCATTAGGCACGTGACTAACGGTTCCGTTAAATCCAACCTTAATCACTGATGTGGCCATTAATTGCTGACGTGGATTTTCCATGTCAGCGTTTAGTGCGCCTATGGTCAAAATACTCACTCAAAAGAAAATAAATTATTCTCTCTTTTTTTTTATCGTCTCTTCTCTTCTTTCTTCTCCCCATCAATTACTCAAACTCAGAAATGAAAAACAAACCTAAAAATGAAGAACTTCAAGAACCTAGCCACCTCTGTCGATTTCCATCGCCGACCACTATTAAAGTCGCCAGGAAATTCTAAACCAACCCCTAAAGCTTCCTTTTTCCCTCCCCAATGCAAATCTGACCCCAAAACCTCTTAAAACCTTCTTGAAACACCTAGATCTGATGGAAGCCGAAACCACCAAAGCTCTAGCTTTTGATCGCCAGCCTTCACTGCAATCCCTGCCGCCAAAGCTTTCTCGTTTTTGAATTGGCTTTTGAATTCTTTTACTCCTTTTTCGTTTTCCTATTTGTTTTATTTTTGAGTTCTGTTCTTTTTTTTTTTCAAAGAAACAAAGAGTTTTGTTTTTTAAATAAAAATTAATTACAATAAAGGAAAAATTTTTGTTTTAAAAATAAAAAAATCAATAAACTTTTGAGTGGGACCCATAAAGACTGAGTTGGCATTAACACATAAGCAAGGAAATACCACATCAGCATCTCATGTTAGTTTTAACAGAGCCGTTAGTCACGTGACTAATGGACGTTAAAATAAGGGGGAATTGGCTTGATTTTCCAAATTTAGGGGGCAAAGTGGCACAATTATTAGTTCAGGGGGCAAATTGGCCTAAGTTTGCAAAGTTCAGGGGGCAAAAAGGCTATTTAGCCCAAGCAAAACCAATGCTCTAATTTTCCTATTAATTAGCAACAAGCAAAACCAAAGAATATTATTCCTATTAACTAGCTAGCAGCAAGCAAAACCACGCATCCTCCCTAACAACTATAGCAATGAAACCCAATAATGATCTTATCCACTAAAAATGTAAATAGAAGCAAAATAAACCAATCTTCAACCCAATTGGATAGACACTCTCTTTACCTTTGTAAAACCCAAGTTTTGACTTCAACGCAAAGTTGCAAATGCAAATGTTACTGCAAAAGAAGTGTAAATCAACACCTAAACATGTCAAAGTTAAGTTTTGAATGGCAAATAATACAAAAACATTTTCAAATTTACCAAACTAAGGCTTACCCAATATGTTGAAGCAAAACCCGAAAATCTTTCCACTAATTTTGCAAAATTAAACCAACCAAATTCGAACCCTACAACAAATAAGAAAAACCCACTGTTAGTAAGCCCCAAAGCAACAAAAATATGAAGGAAATTCGAAACCCACAAAGAAAAAGAAAACAAAAGAAGAGGGATTGAAAAACCTAAAAAAAAAAAAACCAACCGTGAAAAAGGCTATCTTTGCAGTGATATGGCAGTCGAAGTATGAAGAAGAATAAGAAATTAGGGTTTCGGCATTGAGAGGGTTTGAAGGTCGAAGAAGATGAAGTTTCTGCCAAATTGAAGCAAAATGGGATCGGGTTAATTTTTTGGTATAACAAGAAAGTAATTCAAAGTTTGGGGCTAATTTTGGGACAAAAATTTCGGACATTAGGGCAAATAAGGCATTCGCCATTTAAGTGGGATGGCCACGTTTTGGGCTCTGCGTGGTCATTTCAGATACCCACCTGTTACGATGGGTATGTGATGGTCGCCCCGCGTGGCCATTAGGTCATGTGAGGGTATTCCACATGACCACCGGATGACCACTCAAACGTGATCATATTTCTGGATGGACACGACATACCTGGGTATATCCCAGGATGACCGTGAACCAAACGGTCCCTAAAAACAATGGGATGCAATGCTTAAGTTATGCTTAAGTTACTACACTATAGTGTATTGATAATTTTTAATATAAAAATCATGGGTACTTGTATTTGTTTCAATAGTTCTTTTTTGGAGTAATTTTTCATTCATAAAAATGAAATTACACCGATGATAACATAAATTACAATAGATTGAACATGATTTTCGCTATCTTCTTGATCTGAATATGCCATCATGATATGAATTTTCTGAATGAGTTGGAGTTTCGAACCTTCCCCATGAGTCTCTAGCATGCGCGACACCCTCGTTTTCACTTCTATGTAATTTTTTCAACTGAAAGCTTTCACCAACGTCAGAAAGATGAATGATCTAAAGAACTCCCTGCTGAATCCAATTCTTATAAATAAAACCCATCTCAATATAGGGTAAATAATCATAATCTAATGTAAATTCAAAACAAACTGAATCAACAAACTAAACTGACTCAAACATCCAAGATCTAAAGATCTGGAGACTTAAAATCCAAACAAAACAACAGATATGTGGGACTTTATTTTATAACAAAATAAAAACAGAAAACGAAATAAAAGATCAACCCTCCCCCTTGACAGGACTAGCCAAGGAGGAAGAGGAGCAAACAAAAAACTAAGGGAGTTACCAATAGCTAAAAAAAATCTCATTCAGCCCGTTTCGGTCGAGTGATGATCCTATAAACTCGAGTCTGTGGGAGTTACTACGCAATCGAGGTTAAATCACACATATAATCATATATTCATTCTAAGACCCTACCATAATAAATGTTTAGAGGTCCATATCTACCTATAAAATAAATAAAAAAATTATTTGGGGCTAAACTTCATGTTAAAATCGTATCTTAATTATTAACGTCCTTAATTGAATAAAAAAATTTTATATGGTACGAAACTCTATTTTGAATTTCTACCTCAATAAATAATTTTTTTTTAAATTTCTCATTTCAAACTAAAATTCATTTAAAATACTAACGGGATAAACTAAAATTCACTTGAATATATGATTGTATGTTTGATTTAGCCTCAATTGTGTGGTAACCCCCACGGACTCGACTCTATAGGATCATCACTCGTTTCGGTATGGTGGAAAGTAACAACTTTATATGGATTGTAAGATGATGGAAATAGTTTCAAGTATTTGGTATAAAAAAATAGTGTTTACTTTCCACACTATCATGGAATCTACTTTCCAACTAAAAACTTGGCAAAATATTTTTCATCCATTGAAAGAAATTATTTTTTTCCTTGTCCTTACCAGAATACCCCTATCTAAACCTCCCATATCCCTAAAAAGGCATTTTTAGCCCCTGAACTTTTTTGAAACTGTCAAATAAAGCCCATGTACTTCAATTTTGTCACTTTCACCATTGAAGATACAATTTTGGCCAAACAGACCCTAGTCTAAATGGTAACCTATTCAGATTGAGGGATTTTAAGGATGCAGGGGTTTATTCTTGAGATTCCACAATGCAATCAAAACATGCAATTAGCAAAAATTAATAAAAATAAAATAAAGAATTATAATATTGAAGGAGGGATTTTGTAAAAGGAAGTGACAGTAATAATATAGTTGGAAGAAGGGGCTAACAACTTATCGGAAAAGTAGATCGGTGAAGAGTTTTGAAGTTTTGGGTAGAGTGATTTCAGGAGGTTATGAGTCGAACCAAAAGAAACCAAGGCAGGAATCGAGGTCAGGGGGAGGGCGAATCAATCTGGAAAGTTTGGGCTAAATTGTGGCTTTTTAGAGATCTGATATGGCAGCTACGGTGGGCCCATTAGGTTTTTGTTGGAGAAAATGGTCTATTTGGCCAAAATTGGTTTTTCTCAGAGGTGAAATTGGCCAAAATTGAAATATGGGGCTTATTTGGCCATTTGAAAAGAGTTCAAGGGCTAAAAAATCCATTAAGTCTTCAAGTTTCTATTTTTTTTTAAGAAGAAACAATAAAATTAGTGGTTTTGTATACAATGATTCGACATTTGTTAAAAGTGAAATGTCCAAAAAACTGGTCTAAACATTTAGCCTCATTAATCAAAGAACAAATTGATGGGGGTATTTCGGTCTTTTCATGCTTGGTTTTTTTGTTATTTGAGTAAAAGATCAAGGGCATTTTGGGTAGTTTGCCACAAAAGATACCCTCCCTGGGTCCCATTTACACCATAAGCACTTTCTAAATTGGGTAAATTTCATTTGTTGATACAATTTGTAACTTCTATCCAGGAATATTAATGTTGAATATGCCTCTTTTGGGGTACATTATTATGCTTTTTTTGCACTTAAAAAAAAAATAAAGCACTCTTTAAAGTGATGTAGCTGGTTTTGGATATGTCTCATTCACTCTTCTCCTGATCCTACTCACTTTTAAGTTCTAAGACATTGTGTTGTCAATAACTTGAATTTTTCCTTTTATTATTTTTGAATTAAACAATTGATCGAGTAAAAAAAACCCTATTTTTATGATCATTTTCCTATGCTTTTTGGTATTTTTATGTGTATTTTAACCATATTTTATAAATATTTGTGTTTTTAGGTATTGAAGACAAGAAAAGTGGAAACTTGTAGTTTTTCACTATTTTTGGAGCTATTTTGATGACTTTTTGCACAAATATGGACTTAGCAATTTGGAGTGAAGATTTGGAGATTCGAAGTTCGTGATTGAAGATTTATTGAAGTTATGAAGACTATTGAAGAATTATCTCAAGAGGCAAGAATTGAGTATTGAGCTTGAATCGCGAAGGATTGAAGACAAGCTATGAAGAAGCCCGGAAGCTTTGGATTTTTGGATATTTTATATGGGATAATACTCAGCCCATATAAGCCCACAATTGGAGTTCGCATTCTCGGTAAAAAGGCCACAACTTTCTGCTCAGACCTCCAGATTAGGCCCGTGAGTAGGCGTTGCAAAGATGATTCCGAGATCTACAACTTTTCTTTGAAGCCCAAGAACCAATTCTGCCATCTTCAAGCCCGAAATTTCCGTCGAAGTTACTGTGCAATTCCAGAATTTTCTAGAGTCCTATTTTCACTTGGATTTCGGCTCTAGGAAGACTTTTAAGCCAACTTGGAGACCAAGTCAGCCTTTAAACCGTCCTAGACCCTTCCTAAGTCTATATGGAGTCTAATTAGTCCACTATAAATAGCCACCTTATGTAACACAATTCACATACAACACCTAGATAATTTTCTCTCTCTCTCTTTTTTTTTATTACTTCTAGTTCTAGTTTTTCTTCCAGTTTTTAGGCAAGGGTGTCGACACCCTCTCTAATCATAGAGGGGTGCGATATTCCTAGGGTTTTGCAAGGAGGATTCCACCCCCTACAAGTCCTGTAAGTTTTCTTAAGCCTCTCATGGATTTTTCCAAATCCATGAGTAGCTAAATTCTTAATACTTCTTATCCTTTGGTGATTTTAATCAATTAATTATGGTGAGATTTGTGTGCTTATAATGTGATGTTTGTTCTTGATTGATAGTTATTTAATCCTGTTTTAATTTTATGATCTTGATGATTGTGGATTTAGAACGGCCACTAATGATATAATTGGATAGATCTATTGTTAAATCAAATTTAGATGGACCAAATCAAGTTTGATTGTGTGGTAACAATTGGAAGAGATGGACCGAATCCTTCCAAGGGATTAATTAACCTCGTATGAGTTTGTTTATACTCGTTATGCATGTGTGAAAAATAACTGTTCTTAATGCTTTGTTCTTATCAACTGAGAAGCTGGACCAAGGCAATTGGTTGTTAAGAATAAAAGGGGTAATTTACCGGACCAAGGTAATTTATCTAATATACATGATAGGGTTTCTTGCGAGATGTCCCTAGACCAGTTATTAATCAAGAATAAAATATTGAATTCATCTTTTAAATCAATGATCTATAGTTAATTTGATTGATTTCTACCATTGGAGAAGAAGTATGCTTTGTTATTATTGTTTTCTTTCGTAATTACTATAGTTTAGATTTAATTTATTTGCTTTATTTTTAGTTTAATTGCTTTTCTTTAGAATTTTTTTATTTAATCCCTTGTTTTTAAGTAAAACTCTTGAGTGATTCTTAGGAAGATTTTATCCCTTGGATAAGTCTATTCCCCTTCTCTGTGGGATTCGGCCCCTACTTGCCCTATCTACTCAGTTAGGTTTTGTGGGGATTATTTTTATGATTGTTGACGACCGATCAACAATCCAAATTCTTTGTTTTTGGTCTATACAAGATTACAATTTACTTTTCTCATACAAGATTGATACCTTAAGATAAATTAAAATTATCAACTTCCACCAAAAGAGAATAAAAAGACTCATGGCGAAGCACGGGTAGTCCACCTAGTGTTATATATATATATATATATTATACATGAAGGAAAACACAAGAAACTTAAAATCAACAATAATATACAAACTGAAATATTAATTTTTGAAAAATAAATTGAATGCCACCATTCACAGAAATGATGCCCGCAGGCTTGCCAGTTTTCTATAATAAGCAATCCAATATTGAGGCAAATTGCAGTAAAATAATTTTGCTTGCTGCTTTGGTTGCTTTCAACTTTCATAACAAAATATACCTCAAGTTATACAACCAGTACATCGACATTGCAAGGTAATAACAACACTGATATTGTTATTGCTTTTTCCTTTGGTTTCCTCGACCTCAGTATATGACACCGAAGATCTAATATCGAAGAGGAGCTTCTTCTTCTGGTTTTCTTCTACTTTCCTCTTCTCGATATCATCAATAATGTAATCGTGCTTCTACTCGATACTATCGTCAACCCAGGTTGCAATAGTAATCAGCCTAATAAAAATGCCAAAAGAAGTAGTCATATACCCATAAAGCCTAGCAGCAGCTACAATAAATGCCACCTTGGACCTTTCTACGAAAATCCTGAAGGATTTTATATTTTTCGCCTCCTCCAGGCTTTGTAGAAAAGCTTTTGGGGCAAAATGGATACAGATTTTTCTTAACATCTTTTTCTTGCATGTTTGCCTTTTTCCTTAAACACGGTGAATACCCTTTGAAGAATATGCAACTCAACCTTTTGCCCAGAAGCATGAGCTTTTTAGATGCATTAATGAATTGTGCTTAGCAAAGATAGAAAGAGGCTATGATGGGTTTTCTCCATGACCCACAATATCAATGTTCAGCAACCACCCAAGTCACCTATATTTGAACAACCAGGATCTGGACAAGTAAAGGTCTGCTAACAATCTCTAAAAGTAAAATTGAGTTTGATACTGATAGTAAAAATTGACCTATTCAGTTATCTCCTAAATACGTTGGTTTTCCAATAGATGCAACTTTGAACGAGAAGTTAGAGTATGAGGTAATTTTAGCCTCTTCTCCATGTTTGGGATCAAATTTTCATATGATTTGATTCTTTGCAACAATAGTCAATATGTCATGCCCTGACCCGGTAGTCGAGCACGGACAACCACCGTGATACCTTGAAACACGCGCCGGCCGGTTACGCGCTCCAAGGTTTCACGAAGCGACGATACCATATCAAAAACATCATAAAACATGAATTGAGTATAAAACTGAAATACTGAAGTTTCCAAATCAGAGTAAAAGCGGAATCGACAGAACCGACAATAACAATAAAAGAATTTCGTCAATCGAAAACAAAGCCAATTCCAAATAATGAGTCAATAGACAATAAATAATAAAAAGCCAAACACGAGGATGACAATGAGCAGAGACAATGCCAGTGGGACCCGTCACGTAGTGA
This sequence comes from Corchorus olitorius, assembly GCA_001974825.2. NCBI lineage: Eukaryota > Viridiplantae > Streptophyta > Magnoliopsida > Malvales > Malvaceae > Corchorus > Corchorus olitorius. Next base: position 22,045 of record AWUE01016220.1, on the reverse strand, counting down.
AAATACCCCTAACAACAAGAATCACAGCCTACTCCATCGACTCGGTTGTTAAAGGAAATGATGGTCCTAACTACCCTGAAAACACAACAAGGAATTGAGGGGTGAGTACACGAATGTACCTAGTGAGTGAGCGACCCTTAAAAGAGGATCCGAGAGGGTGGGGTGCACTCACAACCAAAACAGTTCATAAAACAACTAAAATCCAGATCATCAATAAAAAAACGAGTACATAAAATCATTTATCGTTTCATAAAACTGGGGCTGCCAATAAAATCTATCCAGAGTGACCTTGACCCGAGTCAACCTCAAGAACCGTCAGGGGAAATTCTGTAATATCATAACATCAGTTCCCCCTGACATTGGCCTGGGTCTAGCACTGCGTGGTGGCCACAGCATACCCAGTTTAGCTCCCCCATGCACACGCCGAACTGGTATACAAATATGGCGTGTCGGGCTGGAGCGACGAACCATGTGGATCCAAATTCTACTCATGGTCCCCCAATCAAGTCTAACTACTAGCTAATAAATCACCAAATTAAGGCTGTCTAGAACCGACCCGAATTGAGTAATCCAACCGGTTTTTTCGGTTTCAGGTGAAATGAGTCGTGTCACACGGTTCTTTCGGGTTGTTCGGTGCAACCCGAAGGTACCGTCAAGGTTTCGGTCGGTGATCGGGTTCCAATATGGAGACCCGAAACTGACCGAGAACCCGACAATATTTTGTTATATAAAAAATTAAGTATATATTATATATATATAATAATAATTATATAATTTGTTATATATATATTAAATATTAACCTAAATATACATATCCTTCACCCTCATTTTTTCTCTCAACCCTACAACCATTTTCTTCTATTTCTCTCTCATCGTGTTCTTCTTCTTCTTCTCCGGCGGTTTAAAGCTTCTCTTTCTGTCTTCTTCATCTCCAATTTGAAGCCATGTCTTCTTCTTCTTTCAAATCCTTTGGTTCCTTCTTTCCTCCATTTATTTTTCTGATTTGAAACTTGAAAGTTTCCCCAAGTTGAAAACCTAAAACTCAAAGGAGAAGACAAAGGAAAGGAAAGGAAAGGGAAGGGAAGAAGAGTGATTCTAAAGAAGAAAAAGATATAGAAATATACCCATTTTTTCTTCTTCCCTTTGATCCAACCTTGGGTTTATCAATTGTAAATGTTTTTTCTTTTTGGCTATGTTGATTTATTTGCAGATCTGGGCTTTGTTTATTTTTCAAGGATAGTTTGATTTATTTGCAGATCTGGGTTTTGTTTATTTTTCAAGGATAGTGATGGGTTTTTTTTTTTGAATTTGATGTTTATTTATTAGATTATTATGGATTATTGGATTGATTATCAAGGTTGTTAAATGTTTATGGGAGATTAAGCTTGAAGATGGAGAGGTCAAGGGAGAAGATGACTCTGCCTCTATCCGGCCAGGATTTGGCATTTGCAATGAAGAAGCTTCCAATTAAAAGGCCTAAAATGTCACTTTCATAATAGCTTGGACATTAATTGAATAGATTATTTGTCTGCAGAATGAGTTAATGTATTTTAGATGGGATTTAGGCTTGTGGATATATATCATGATTCATGATCCTCTCAATCTTCTTTTAAAAGATTGGTTTATGTGTTCATAATTGTATGTAGAAAATTGGGAAAAGAAAATTAAATGCCGATTAACCCGACCGACTGCACCGAAACCGACTAACTCGGTTTCCTTCGGTTCCTACCAAGGTCGGGTCGGTCCTCGATCCCAAAATTTATCCCTCGGTTTTGTCGGTTATGGAGTAGAACCAACCCGATTGGACCGAAACCGACCGATGGACACCCCATACACCAAATCAAGCCATACGTACTCCCTAGACTGCGTCCAATCCACGAGTCCTCGTATGCTTACCCACGGCTCAAAACCATTTTCAAGGATCGTTCATGCACCCAAAATCATTTATAAAACAATAATAACAACAATCCCTCAACGGGTTCTCCATTGAAGACAACCCACTCACAGTTCAGGGGACTCATACACCCCCAAAGTCAATCCACTGTGAGCCTAACCAATGTCTCGATCAGCACCTCAGCCGTCTGATTGAGAAACACTTCCAACACAAGGAAATCGTTAAAACCAATATCACAATCAAAGTCGTAAACCAAAGTAATCAACCATGATAACAAATCAAAATACCAAAACAATCAAATAAAATAGAATAAAATCACAAGAACACATAACCTAGACCCACAGTCTAATGTCGAGGAGTTTAACGCGACAACTTATGTCATAAAAAGTTCCAGGACGAGTTTCAGAGCCGGAACACACTTTCTATAGCTCATTTGATCATTTTAGGGCTACAGGGGTAAAATAGTAATTTTATCCAACCAAGGGTAGAACGGTAATTTTAACATACTAAGGCTGTTATGGTGATCCTCTAACCTTACATGTCCAATTAGCGTGTTTAGATAGGCTAAAACCTTTCCTAAGGGCAAAGTTGTAATCTTACTCATTCGTGGGTAAATGGTCATTTACACATTTTCTAGGTACCACAATATACATACTAATCTATTGATGTGAGCGACATAAACAAATTCTTTCATGTCTACCCTTAGGGGTATTTTGGTAAATTTGATGACTAAGGGGCATAATGGTAATTTTCATCGATGAGGGTAACATGGTAATTTTACCAAAAAGGGTCACTACGGTTGCTTTTCCAATTACAAAAGTGTGATCTTGAAAGTTAATTACTTGTAATCACCTAGTAAGAGCAAAAGGGTAAATATACTTATCGAGGGTATTTCAGTAATTTTACTTTCTTAGAGTTCAATGACATTTTTTACGTGCTATAGTTATTAACCCTAATCAGTCGGATTCGAAATCGTGGCCTAATAGGATATATTAGTACACTTTTACTAATTTAGGGGTAAAATGGAAATTTATCCACTTAAGGGTAAAACGGGAATTTACGCTCTTACAAAAATTACGGAGTAATACGAGAACTATTCGAATTTATTAACGCAACCAATGTGGTCAAATTTGTACATTCTTTTTCCAAGGGTAATTTCATAATTTACAATCTCAAGGATGATTTAGTAATTTTACCCGCCTAAGGGTGTAATTGTAACTTTACTTATCAATTTTTATTAGACCCAATTCTTTATTCCAAAACTTTTTTTATTTCCTTTTCCCTTTATTTTTCCATCTCTTTTCCTTTCCTTTTATTTAAATTGGGCTTAGGTCCATTTCAATTTTTTTTTTTAAGTTGGGCCTCACCAGGCCCAAGCCTGGCCGCTGGGCTTGCGCTGGCCCGCGCCTCGCGGCCCATTGTCCAGGCTGCTAGCCTGGTTGGCCGGTAGCGCAAGGGTGGCCGATAAACTTACCGGAATCTGGAATTTTCAGATTCCGGCATTCCCAAAACACCATTTTTGGCATTTTCAATCCAAATTTAACCATTTCCTTCACCATTTTCTACAAATTCAATCTTTAAACATAATTACACTCACTTCCGAAACATCAACCATCAACATAACACAGAATTAAAGGAATTTCATCATCAAGATTTCAAATCCAACTTCTCTTTCTCCATTGCTTCAAATTTGATTCATTTATGATCAAACCATCACCCATTCCTCCAAACAACAACTCCAAACATAATTGATCAAAAGACAATCTTGAGAATAAAAAAGTTTACCCAAAATCTACAAGAAGATTATCTTACCCTCAATTTCTCAAATTCCCTCTTCAACACTAGTTAAGCTCGAAATAAAGAATAAGAATGAGGAAAACTCGAAGGAAACCTTCACACAATGCACTTGCATGTTGGTTTTTGGAGCAAAATTGTGCAAAGCCATTATAGGCAGATTCGGTTTTTCTAAGAGAGAAAGAATGGTGAATAACTCGAGGGAAGGATGAAGAAGAAATATAAAGGCTTTAGTCATTAAAAATTTTCGGACAAATTGCTCACTAGTCCTCCTACTTTCTATTTCCTTTCAATTTAGCCATTCACTCATTAATTCAAAATAAGAGAAATAATTTCGGTGTTACACAATATCTGTACAATTATAGTTAATATATGTTGGCCAAAAACAAAAATAGTTAATATATGTTGACATCATGAGTAACAGAATATAGTTACTTTAGGATTTTTTCCTAATCCTTGACCTTTGAGTTTTAAGAAGTCCGAGTAATAGTAGAACTATCAGTCACCAATAACATATTTGCGTCATTATAGACACCCTATTTTGACCGGAGTTCTTTGGATTCAATATCGACCTCCAAATGTCCAATTACATTTACATAGATCAATTAAGCTTCAACCTATCCAACATATTAATTTAATTGGTTTTTTCTACTTTGAATTTAATTAATAAAAGCATCAGAGTGAAAAAAAATGAACTTGCGTTTATTTCATTATAATTATATTATAATTATAATTATATTGCATGTCAAAGATTAATAAAATTATATTCATTTATAATGAAGAATCCAAAAAAAGGAAAAAAATTTATAACAAAATAATCAGCCTTTGTGCTCTCAATTTGGACATTAGCCTCCATCTCATCTCATCATTTGCGTGTGTGTAGACACCCATCTTCGAATATCCTTAAAAATTTACCAGGGGGCATTTTTGGTCATTTTTCGCCTCAGGGGCATTTAGGTCAAAATTATTGGTCAATATGTTTCATTCTCGTCTTTGGTAGGTTGCATTATTGTACGTCTCTGTTTTTCTTTTTTTTGTTTAGCATAACATATCGAGGGTCTTGGCAATTACGGGTTATAGGGTCGCATTCACCAAATCAAATCCTTTTAGGATATCATTATGGGTTTATGTCTCTCCATTTTTGACATTTGCATTAGTATACCCTTATTACACTAAACAATTGGCCCAAACTCTCCTTTGATTGGGTTATTAATTCTGAAAGTAGCCTATTCTTTGGGCTCAATCTTTTAAAATTGGGCCTTAATTGGATAGTCTGCATTTGGGCCTATTGTATACAAACAACAAGAATAAAATGACCATGATTTTGAAGGTAGTATTTTGCATTATTGCATTTGGAAAGCTAATTAACAATACAAACAATAAAAATAATAATAAAAATAAAAACAAATAAACCTTATACATTGTTTGTTTTTCTTACAATAAATCACGAAAATAATTTACTCTCTTGGCATTACAAATCCAGAAAAGGTTAGAGGCTACAAAACAGCTAGATGTTCCCCTTCTTCGTGAATCCGAGCTTGCCATGGTTAGAAGCAGTTTCAGTACAATATCCGAGTGGCCTGCAAAGCAAATTGTCTAGGCAAAATGTCTCCCCAGGCTCAAGACATGAACACCATTAATTGGTGGCATGTCAATCTCCAAACAAATAAAAGAAGACATGCAAGACAAAGAAACATGAAAGAAAGGGAACCAAACAGAAATAATACAGCAGGGAAGAAGCAAACAAAGCAAGATAACAGCTTCAAGGACTCATAACAACAAGCATACAGTGATTAGATTCATGAACCTGGGGAAGAGTTAGCTTATTTAGGTCCAACTTGAACTCAGAGCAAAAATTGATTCCATGCTTGAAATTCGAAGTGGACCAAGGAAAATGCAGCGAAGAAATAGAGCAATCAAGGAGATCAAAGCAGTAGATCATAGCATTGGCATCATATCACATTAGCATTCTAAGTACCCATGCATGGTGCTACATACATCGAAACATGAAAGAGAAGTACTTCAGTTCTCTACATTTCAGTTTTAGGCCTACTTGCATTTTTGCATTCACCACATGAAATATAAAAAAAGAATATTCTCAGTACAGTTCATAGGCATACAGGCTCACCTCAATTGTCTAGGCATACAAGCTCGCTTCAGTTGCCTCTCATTACATTTTAATAACAGTAGCACCTCAGCATTTAAGACACTCACATTTTCAGCACATTAACAGTGCATCTTTAAGGACAAGAACCTCTCAAAAAGGCAACAAACCGCAGAATAAGGCATAGCACATCAGAAGCATAAGTCAAGACTACAAAAAGCAAAGGCAGTAGAAGGCAGTATAGGGCATTCATAAAGTCGCAGTAGTGGTGCAAACATTCAAGGCAAAAAGTAGGGGCATTCGAATAGTCATTAAAAACAGTAAAGCTCAAAAGCAATTCGGGTTCATCAGGGCATCACTCACAGCATACAGTATACAAAGAATTTTTCAACAGAATTTGCAAATTAATAGAGCAGTACAATAAAAAAGGGTAGTCTCATACCAAGGAGTTGAAGCAATGGTGTTCAAAAGGGCGGGAGGAGAAGTTAATACTAGGGGTCCTGGATGAGGTGGCATGCCTCGGTTGGCACCAAAAGGTCCTGCCCTTCTTCAAATTACCAAGTCAGCAAGTATGAGCCTCCTGCAAAGAAATAACAGAAAAAATAAAAGACCAAAGTATCATCAGAGGAGACAAAATTAAGAGTGAAAATGGGGTCAAGTATTAAGAAAAGGGACCAAAAGCTAAATAGCTCACCTGGAAAAGTCAGTACGATGTTGGCTCCCCTTTGTCAGCTCAGCATCTTCCTCTTGAGACTTAGAGAAGACAGAACTCACAGAGGACAAAACCGGGGGGAGAATGAAAATCGAAAATTACAAAAATGAGGAATGGGCAAACCAGAAGGGACTAACAGGGAAATAAGTCACGGGCCAAGAGCAGTATTCAAAAAACCACATACACAAAACAGAAACCTTTGGGGAAAGGACATGACTCATCGTTTTACAACTCATCACCCTTATCCTCGAGAGGTAAAACCTGCACCAAGCAAAAAGGAAAAAGTAAGCACCTGAAAAGAAAATAAAAATCCAAAAAAAATAGGAAAATAGGAACCGTTGATGCGAGATCTCGCACCTCACCCCTGAGCCTATAAATAAGCTTGCCATAATCATAGAAAAGGGGGGATCCAGGAGGAAAAACTCTGCCATTTCGAATTCAGAAGACACCAAAAAAAAGCAGAGAGAGAAAACACTGTCAAATTTGAAGCTAGGGTTCATAGATCTAAATTTGGGGCTCTCGGGTTTTGAAAAAAAATATGGGCAAATTAAGACCATAGGTAGTTCGGAATTGAGAAGGGGAACAGGGAAAGTGAGTTTGAGAGTGGTCTGATGGGTCATCTTCCAGATCTGAGTTTCGGTTTGCGAAGTTTCAAAGGGATTTGAGTAAGGCATTAGTGAAACACGGACTGGATTTGGTTGAAGCAGCGTTAGAGAAGGGTTCCTGGAGGTTTTTCAGCGGTGTTTACGGTGGAAATTTGCCCTCATCACGACGGAGAAGACTCAGCGGCGGCGCTGCTGTAACGTGGGACGGGCTAGGGTTTTGCGGAGAAGAAGACAAGAAGCTTGGTCTTATAGTCCGTACGTGCCAAGAACGGTGTCGTTTTAGCTTAAGCAGGGACAAATCAGAGGTATCAGGTATAAGGCTTTATTTGTTTCAATTTAGCCCCTAAATCCAATACATTTAAGTCCCACCATTGTGAGCATGTCCAAATAGATCCTTATTTCGAAAATCAGGAGCAATAGAGTCCTTTCAACTTAGTTTTCCTTCAATTTGGTCCTTAATTCTAGAAGAATAATTCAATTGGACCCCCTAATTCAAAGTTTAGTGAGCAAGTTAAGTCTTTTATTATGTGGAAAAGTCAAAATTATGAAAGTGCACTATATCCATGATCATGCATTTTAAATTTCCATGAATATTGTTGATGCCATGCTCATTTGAGGAAATCAAATTGACACCGATGATGGAATAATTGATTGAGATGTAGGCATAATTGTCCATTTCAGTCTGAGTTTCCTAGGCTTGGGTCATCTAAATGAGGGTCTTACCAGTCAAGTGGAAGGTGCCCAAATAGTGTCCCTCGTATAATCACACGGTAAACATTTTTAAATCGGATTACATGCATCACGTGCATCCATGAATACAATCAAAAATTAAAACCAAGCAATTAAAATAAAGGACAAGTAAATAGAAGATAATTTTAAACTAAAAGAATAGAAGATTAGTTTAATTCTAGGTAATTAAACTAAGTAGTAAAAGAAAAAGAAATTAGTTTAATTCTAGGTAATTAAACTAAGTAGTAAAAGAAGAGGAAATTAATTTAATTCTAGCTAATTAAACTAAGTAGTAAAAGAAGAGAAGATTAGTTTAATTCTAGGTAATTAAACTAAGTAGTAAAAGAAGAAAAGATTAGTTTAATTCTAAGTAATTAAACTAAGTAGTAAAAGAAGAGAAAGATTAGTTTAATTCTAGGTAATTAAACTAAGTAGTAAAAGAAGAAAAGATAAGTTTAATTCTAAGTAATTAAACTAAGTAGTAAAAGAAGAGAAAGATTAATTTAATTCTAGGTAATTAAACTAAGTAGTAAAAGAAGAGAAGATTAGTTTAATTTTAGGTAATTAAACTAAGTAGTAAAAGAAGAGAAGATTAGTTTAATTCTAGGTAATTAAACTAAGTAGTAAAAGAAAAAGAAATTAGTTTAATTCTAGGTAATTAAACAAAGTAGTAAAAGAAGAAGAAATTAGTTTAGTTCTAGGTAATTAAACTAAGTAGTAAAAGAAGAGAAGATTAGTTTAATTCTAGGTAATTAAACTAAGTAGTAAAAGAAGAATAAATTAGTTTAGTTCTAGGTAATTAAACTAAGTAGTAAAAGAAGAAAAGATTAGTTTAATTCTAGGTAATTAAACTAAGTATTAAAAGAAGGAGAAATTAGCTTAATTCTAGTAATTAACTAAGTAGTAAAAGAAAAAGAAATTAGTTTAATTCTAGGTAATTAAACTAAGAAGAAGAAATTAGTTTAAGGTAATTAAACTAAGTAGTAAAAGAAGAAGAAATTAGTTTAAGTTCAGGTAATTGAACTAAGTAGTAAAGAGTAGTCAATTCAGGGTAATCTACGATGAGAAAGAGGTCTAGCATTATTAAAAATCTTTAAGAAAACCTTTAAAATTTGGTTTGAATAGATTTAAGCATTACGAATAGAAACCACCATTAATCGAAACCTACGTTGATCCCAGACTGGTCAGTGCCGTCTTCTGACGGGCGTCGTGGGGGTGCTAATCATTCCCCACGCGTATCCGACTCCCGAACCATAGAATCTCTGGTTAAGTAGACTTTATTAAGTATAGTGTTACCTCCGTCGGGCCAGGGTTAACATTAGGCTTAATAAAATAATAGGTGGCTAATCGCACCATAAAAAAGATTAGTGGCGACTCCGTAGATAGATTCCAGTAGTAGTTTTCCCCAAGTCGTGGGCCGTGGGTCCTCTCAGGCCCGCGCGTTGCGACAGCTTGGCGACTCCGCTGGGGACGCTAGAGAGTCAAACTGAACACTGGTCTAGAACTAACTAAGGTTTCTTATGTGGTTGAGAGTTAATTACCTTTCTTGTTTTTTTCATGTCTATATGCTTTCCACATACACATCATGCATGTTTAATAACAAGATTCATCCATATCCATGTATATATATATATGTACTGCCTAACCTCACATTTGTTTCATTCCTCTGGGAGATAGTTTAGTAATTTGGGTTAAGCATGTTTTGGTAAAGATTTGTATGTTCCTTCTCACACACCCACTAATAAGCTGCACTTGCATCTGCATGAGCTTACGCCGGAGCTCTAGCCCATTTAGGAGGAGGCAAAGTAGCTAGCCCTCGTGTGACGATAGTCACCGTGCGGGTTTGTTGTGAAACACCTCCACTCAGACTGAATCCTTTCCAGTGAGCCTATGACGGGTTAGGATTTGAGGCCTTACTAGCCGAATATCAGCGTCAGTAAAGACAGTCTGGGAGCCTTTAGAACCATGAGAAATCTCACCCAGCATATAGATACCTTAAACATCCAGCTTAGTTAGAGCCAATCCCGTGATAATAAACCCAGACACACAGAAGGAACATTTCTCTCCTTTACTGTTATTATTATTGTGAACCGTAGAAAAAGGTAATCTTGTTACCCTAATAAATGGACTTCCCGCCCGTAAGAGCCGAAGGCTCTAGTTTTCAAAAATCAGAAATTGTTTTTGATACCTGAGGGTATTATTTTTTAAGTGTTAAGCAATTATTACTTATATGGTGCTAACTCATTTTATTATTGTGTGCTTTCTCTTTCCTTTTGCATTTGCATCCACGATAGGTCCATTCATCATTTAAGATAAAGGAGAATGTTAAGGGACGAGCTAGAATCTTTCGTGCCGGAACACCTAAGGGATAGCCATCCAGCACATGTGCAGCACAAATATGAGGTAGCCCAGAGGTTGAATGGGGATAATTTGGTTGAAAACTTTCAGTCAGAGGTACCGGAAATAATACATGTGGATCTAAAGCAAAATGATTTCACCGAACTTCACCAGTTGTGGATGAAGATGAAGATGACTGAGGCAGAATTTGCAGAAAAATATGGAGCCGTGGTACAACTTATGAAAGTGAAAGTGGATTACAACATGATTAGGGGTATGCTACCATATTGGGACCGTTCATACCGTTGTTTTACTTTTAATGAAGTAGACATGGTCCCAACTATTGAAGAGTATGCTCAGTTGTTAAGGTTAAAGGCTATTGAGGCAGGTTCTAGGGTCTTCATGAGGGGAAACAAATCCACTGCAATATCTACTCTGGCAAATCTCATGGGAGTGCAAAAAATAGCATATGACAAGTACTGGAAGAACAAGGGTTATTCGAGCGGACTGGCAGTACAGTGCCTTATGGATTTTGTCAAAGAGAACCCGAATACTCCTCAAGGACAGAACATTATGGCTGTGTTGGTATACGGGATGGTAGTGTTCCCCAAGATACTGGGACACGTAGACTCTTATGTAATTCATCTGGTAGACTCAATCTTGAGGGGGGATAACCCGGTCCCAGCAATCCTGGCAGAAACCATTAGATCCTTGAATCACTGCCGACTGAAGGGAGGGAGGTTCCAGGGTTGTGCTCAGTTGTTGACCATTTGGTTCAAAGAACATTTAGAATGCATAGAGTCCCGGTTCACATTACCAATCCACCAGTGGGTAAAGGCATATCCCATACGAGAATATTTGGGTAGTAAATGGCCTAAGGGGAAGACCAAAGCCCAATGGACGAAATTTCTTGGAACTCTCAAAGCTGACCAAGTTGAGTGGGTGGCTCCATGGTTTTACCCAACCTCTATGGCTTATTGTTGTGGACCCAACCCGTGGGTGCCTTTGTTTGGGCTATGGGGTGTCACAAGTTATTCTCCCATAATGGTCAGAAGGCAATATGGAGGTGATCAGTTCATTCCTGCTATACATGGACTTAACAGCGTCAATATTGTGTATGGGGAGGAAAATTCTAAGCAGGAAGCTCAGGAACTTCGGAAGATACTCACGCAGATGACTTTCGTTAGGAAATTTGGGAGAGCTACAAGGGTGACGCCGGAATACCCAGATTGGCACCGGAAGAGGGTGAAAGATATAAAAGTGCCTCCCCCTACCGATCCTGAGGCTGCAGTAAGTGATGAGATGGAGGATATAGTCATGAAGCTAACAATGCAATTGGAAAAGGGAGAGGAATGGCACTGAAGCCCACAGGATAGCAGAGGTCAACAGGCAGTTAGTACTGAGGGCAGAGGAGGCAGAGGAAATGAGCGCCAAATGCAGAGAAGCAGAGGAAGAAGCCAAGGGTGAAAGAAAACTGAAGGAAAAGGCTGAAGCCAAAAACCAAGAGCTCAGAAGGGACTTCAAGGCAGAATGCAAAGAGAGAACCAGTTTGGCTAAGAAAAACAAAGCTGCTAAGATAGCAGCAAGCTATCTTAGAGAGAGGTTGGACTTTAAAATAGGTGGAGGTTCAGTGAGAGCGGACCAACGAGTTCAGACTTTGGACCGCCACTTGAAAAGGGCAAGAGAAGAAAATGGAAGGGTCCAGGAAGAGCTGAGGATGGAAAAGACCCAAACTGAAGAAGCTAAAGCAGCAAAAGCCCAGACAGAGGCTACCTTAGAGTTTCACAAATGGGCAGCCAAGATAAACCAAGAAGAATATGGAAAAGTGGTGGATACACTCAAGGGCTTGGAAGAGGAATATGCGAAGCTGCAGGGCGAGAATTGGAGGCTCCAGGACCAAGGAACCTCACACAAAATAGCCCACGATCAAAGATGCGAACAGATCCGCTTCTTGCTAGATCAAATCAGAATCGGGTTACTCCAGGTAGAGGATATCAGGGATCAAGCTAAGAATGTACTACCCTGTGTAGCCCCATTTGATCAACGCCTCCAGCCAGTAGCTGATGTCCTGGAAGATACTGTGAACAAGTGCAACGAAGCCCTCACTTACTTCAGGCAATTTGTGGGAAAGTAGTAGTACTGGATCTTTGTAATAATCTTTAGTTACAAGTTATTTCCTTCAGATTTGTAATTAAAGTGTGTTTGCGGAAACGATGGTTTGTAATCCTTAAATTTTATTCTCAGAACAATGGCCTGTAATCCTTAACTTTTATCCTCGGAACAATGGTTTTATGATATGGATACTTGCAATCAATGGTGAAAAAAGTTGTGGCACTAAGAGCAATGAATCCCAGTTTAAATCCTCTTTCTTAAATGATGAATTAGTAGGTCCATGCATCATAACATTCATTCGCATCATTTGCATAAAGGCAAAAGCCCTGGTTATTAACAGGATTGTAAATAATCACGGTTTTTGACTTGTGGAAGTTCCTACCAAATCGTGGAGGGGCCCCACACCTTTAAAAATCTTAAATAACTTGATAAAAAAAGGTTAATAATGGAATACTAACATCCAAACTCATCAGGTTTTAAAAATAGCTCCGCCCAGAAAAGTATACCAAAGAACTCAGCAGTATAATACCAGATCCCAAGCCAAGAGGATGGAAGATCAGACAGGAGAAATTCAACGGTTAAGGGAAGAAATGACTAGGCGAGAAGAGAAAGCTAAACGCCAAGAAGAGGCGACAAATGCAAAGATGGACCGTATGGAGTTAATAGCTACAATGACTGGCATGACACCCGGAAGTTCGGGAACAAATGAGTTTGGGGAAATTCCAGTTGGGTTCGCAGGGATGAAAGCTGAAGAAGACCCAAGAAAAATGATTGAAGAGTCTACTGAGAAACTGTGGGGGAGAATAGAGGAGAAGTTCAAGGGGATTGGAACAGACATACTTTAAGGGGGTTGATTAGGTGGCATTGGTTACAGATTTGGTGTTACCGGCAAAATTCAAAGTTCCAGACTTCGAAAGGTTTGATGGAACTCAATCACCAGAAGAACATGTCAATACTTACGTGCGTCAAATGCAGCCCTACTGCGCGGATGACATGCTCATGCACTACTTCCAGAGGAGTCTCACCGGTTCATCATTTAAGTGGTACAACAGGTTGGACCTCAGCCAGATCAAAACATGGAATGATATGACTGATGCCTTCATAGCATAATATTGATACATTGATGAGCTGGCTCCCACTCGGTAGACATTGCACGGTATGAAGAGAAAGCCGGGCGAGACCATTAAAGAATATGGTCAGCGTTTCAAAGATTTGGCAATGGAGGTGGATCTACAGATGAAGGATACTGAAGTAGGTAGCATTCTCCTGAAGACCCTACCAAAAGAATACTTCCGTGAACTGTACCAGGCAGCAACAGATTCTTTCACCAGACTGATTATAACAGGGGAAGCTTATGAATCAGGGCTTCGAGCCGGGGTATCTGAGGAAGTTGAGAAGAAAGGTCACCCGAGTCAGAGGAAAAAAAAGGGAGATATACATGAAGTGGGGAAGATCAACTTCAGACCCAGGGGACAGGGACAACAGTATGGCCCCCGCTATAACCAGAATTACGGGTACACTTATCCATCACAAGGATATTATGCCCCACCTCAACCTAACCAGTACTATTACCCGTATACGGGAAGTGTTAGTTCTACAACTGGTACCTCATTCAACCCAAGACCTGCAGATCCAAGGCCTAGTTCGGCTCAGGCAGATACTTAGAGAACCCCAACATATTTTCCAGGAAGGGTGCCAAAGGAGAAGATACCCATTGATCCTATCCCGTATACCTACACAAAGCTTCTACCCCAGCTACTCCAGCAAAATCTACTGCAGAGACTGTCTTATTCAAAACCTTTGATCAATCCCGGAGCTTGGTACAATGCTAATGCTCATTGTGACTACCACTCCGGAACCGAGGGGCACGCAACAGAAGATTGTCTAAGATTGAAACTAGCAGTTCAAGATCTGGTTAGAAGTGGGAAATTGAATTTCGGAAATGCGGCCCAAACACCTCAGGCACAAAACCAGGGACGTCCTCAAGTGACTATGGTGGGAAAAGGAGAGGTCCTGAGAAGGAAGATATCAGAAGTGGTGACCCCCTTTGGAACCATTTTTAAGGCATTGACCAAGGCAGAAATGATTAAAACAGGAGAATTCAGAGACGCGGATCATGACGAGGTGTGCCCATACCATGGTTTGGTGCATGGAATTCAACATTGTCCAGAGTTTAAGGGGAAGGTACAGAAGCTGATGGATGAGCACCGCATCGAGTTCTATCTGGAAAAGAAAGAAGGAGAGATCGATGTGGTCTTAGAAGAATATGGTCAACCGCTGGCCCCGAGTTCATCAACTCAACCATTCATCCCATACACTGCCAGGCCAAGTCAATATTTTATCCCTAGGCCACCCACGGTGCTTCCATCCCATTTACAAGCACCGCGCCTGGTTGTGATACCACCACAGCCCTTTCCTTATGAGAAAGACAGTCAGATACCTTGGAAATATGACTGTAGCTACACAGTTCCCCAAGGAAGTGGAGACTTGGCAAACATCACTGGTAGGAGGAATGACCCGGAGTGGGAGGATTTATTCACCTGAAGAAAAAGGAAAAAATATCCCTGCAGAGAAGGCCAATGAGAAAGACCTATTATCAGAAGGTAGGAAAGAAAGGGTAGTTGAGAAGGGTCTACCATCAGAAGAGAAGAAAGACAAGGCAGTGGCCAGGCCCATACCTAGTTTTGAAGTAGAAGAATTCCTGAAGATCATCAAGTATAGTGAATACAGCGTGGTTGATACCCTGAACAAAATCCCAGCAAGAATCTCTATATTAAACTTGCTCTTGAATTCAGAGGCTCACCGAAATTCACTGTTACGGGTCCTGAGCCAGGCTTATGTGCCTCAGAGCATCTCAGTCAATGACCTGGATCGAGTGACTGGAAACATAGCCGCAAAAGGTTTTATAACTTTCTCGGAGAAGGAAATCCCGGAGGGAGGAAAAAAAGGAATCAAGGCACTCCATATTGCCGTGAAGTGCGGGAATGTGGGTATGGGAGGTGTGCTTATTGACAACGGCTCAGCACTGAACATCATGCCACTAAACACCTTGAAAGCCCTACCGGTAGAGCCCAATTACATTCATACCAACCACATGGTAGTCAGAGCTTTTGACGGAACCAGAAGAGATGTCATCGGAGAGTTGGAAGTTTGCCTGGACATAGGATCAGTTCCTTTCAAGCTAATGTTCCAAGTGGTGGATATAGATCCCTCTTTATTCTTGCTTGCTGGGAAGGCCATGGATCCACATGGCAGGGGCAGTTCCTTCTTCCCTGCATCAGAAGGTCAAGTTCATAACCGTAGATAAGTTGGTGGTGGTAAATGGTCAGGAGGACATGATAGTGGCTCAAACAAGTGCTACTCCCTATGTTGAGGCTGCTGAACGGTCCTATGAATGCTCCTTTCGAGCTTTCGAGGTTGATCACTTCAAGAAACTTCAGGAGGGTTCAGTCATGGCAATACAGGTAATGAAGAAGTACGGCTGGAAGGAAGGTCCAGGTCTGGGAAAAAACGCCCAAGGCAAGATGAAGATAATCGAGGACCTTACTATGAATCCCGGATTCGGGTTGGGTTTCAAGCCTACAGCAGAAGACCACCAGATCTTGGCTGACGCAAGGAAGATGAGAAGGGCTGAATGGCTGAGGATCCCATTTGGGAAGAGGGTAAAGATGGAGATACCGCCTTTTTCACAAACCTTCAGATCAACTGGATGAGTCAATCAGCATGAGCAGGGAGAAGAGGCTATTAATCAAAAGATGGCGGGGCTCACCATCAATGCAGTCACAGAAGAAGCCACAAGACCGTGTTTGTGGATCTACCCCATGGCTGCAGGAGAAGAAAATGGCAATTGGGAGGCTTTTGAATGTGCCGCTGCGACGGTTGAAAGTTCAATGTAATGAACCAATGACTAAGACAATCATGAGTTTGTAATTAAATAATTTTGCCTGTTTAAACTTAACTTGTCATGTTAAACTTTTTATCATGAGTAATGAAATAAGATGCATGTTTCAGGCCCACATTCGAGTCTTATATTCTATTCATTCTTTACAGTATTTACTTAAATATTATTTCTATATATAGTTTCTATTATTATTTTCAGGCCTAATAATGATGAATGCAAAGACGCTCCAGACAGTTTTTGATTTGACTTTGAGAAGCCCGTCTGTACTGATGAGCTAAACAATGAAGACACAGAGGATCACGCCCTGCCTTCAGACCTCTTAAGATTAGTTGAGCAAGATGAAAAGCAAGTTGTACCTCACAAAGAGCCCACCAAGTTGATTAATCTAGGAACAGAAGAAGATCTAGAGAAGTTAGGATTGGCACGACCTTGTCAGAGGAAGATAAACAAGAGTTAATAGACTTACTGAAAGAATTCTCAGATGTATTCGCCTTCTCTTATCAAGACATGCCGGGTTTGGATCCAGAAATAGCAGTTCATCGGCTACCTACTAGAGCAGATATGAGGCCAGTACAACAGAAGTTAAGGCGGATGAAACCAGATATGTTGTTGAAGATTAAGGAGGAGGTAGAGAAGCAGTTCAATGCCGGTTTTCTATAGGAGGCTAAATATCCCGAATGGCAAGCTAACATAGTCCCAGTCCCAAAGAAAAATGGAAAAGTAAGGATGTGTGTGGATTACAGGGATTTAAACAAAGCCAGCCCCAAGGACAATTTCCCACTACCACATATAGACATATTGGTGGACAACACAGCAGGATACTCATGGTTCTCCTTCATGGATGGATTCTCTGGGTACAATCAGATCAAAATGGCGCCCGAAGATATGGAGAAGACCGCCTTCGTAACTGCTTGGGGGGTTTTCTGCTACAAAGTTATGCCATTCGGGTTAAAAAACGCTAGGGCAACATACCAAAGAGCCATGGTCACCCTTTTCCATGACATGATGCACAAAGAAATAAAGGTATATGTAGATGACATGATTGCCAAAGCCAGGTCGTCGAAAGAGCACAAAGAGAATTTGAGAAAGTTGTTCGAAAGGCTAATAGAGGTCCAGCTAAAATTGAACCCGAACAAGTGTACATTTGGGGCTACATCAGGAAAGCTGCTAGGGTTCGTGGTAAGCGAAAGAGGGATAGAAGTAGATCCCGACAAGATCCAGTCCATACAGGGGTTGCCCCCTCCAAAAACCCAAAATGAAGTAAGAGGGTTCTTAGGTCGCCTGAACTATATAGGGCGCTTCATCTCGCAATTAACAGCAAAGTGCGATCCAATTTTCAGATTACTCAGGAAGAAGAACCCAGGAGAATGGGACGAAGAATGTCAAGAAGCTTTTGAGAAAATAAAGAGGTACTTGGTAAACCCACTCGTGATAGTCCCTCTGGTAAAAGGAAAGCCTTTCATCTTATACCTATCAGTGTTCGAGAGTTCAATGGGGTGCGTGTTTGTGCAACAGGATGATACAGGAAGGAAAGAGCACGCCATTTACTATCTGAGCAAGAAGTTTACAGATTACGAGGCCAAGTATTCCGCTTTAGAGAAGATGTGTTGCGCATTAGCTTGGGCTACACGCCGACTGAGAGAATACATGTTATACCATACAACTTGACTAGTGTCTAAACTAGACCCTATCAAATACGTGTTTGAGAAACCAGGGTTGTCAGGACGGATTGCTAGATGGCAGGTCCTTTTATCCGAATATGATATAGTGTATGTCTCCCGGAAAGCAATCAAGGGAAGTGCGATAGCGGACTTCCTAGCTGAGCGAGCAAGCGAGGAGTACGAACCGGTAAATTTTGAGTTTCCAGATGAGGATTTAATGGCAATCTCCCATGTCGAAGAAGTGGGAGAAGCCGAGAAGAAATGGGTATACTTCGACGGGACATCAAACTTGTCCGGCCGAGGCATTGGGGCAGTATTAGTATCCCCCGAAGGCGATTATTACCCGGCCACAGCTAGATTAGGGTTCCCTGCAACCAATAATGCGGCAGAGTACGAGGCATGCGTTTTATGGATTCAGTTAGCATTGGAAAGAAAGGTAAAGAAATTAGAAGTATACGGAGACTCAGCCCTAGTGATTTATCAGATGAAAGGAGAGTGGCAAACTAGGGATTCGAAGTTGGTATTGTATAAGGACCACGTCACAGAGCTGATCAAACCATTCGAAGAAATGACATTCCAGCACTTGCCTAGAGAGGACAACCAAATAGCTGATGCCCTAGCAACTCTATCTTCAATGTTCAAAATAGGGGCAAATTCAGAAGTGCAGCCTATCTATGTCCAAATGAAGAGCTCACCAGCACACGTCATGAGTATCGAGGACGAAATGGACGGGAACCCCTGGTACTTTGATATTTTCCGGTACCTCAAGCAACGGATGTACCCGGAAAACGCCACCGAAGTTGACAAGAGGACACTCAGGAAATTGGCCGTTGGGTACTTCTTGAGTGGTGAAACGCTATATAAGAAAAGTCGAGATGGAACATTAATGAGATGCGTGGACTCGACAGAGGCTCGAAAGATCTTAGAAGAAGTTCACAGAGGATCATGTGGAAGTCATGCCAGTGGGCATAGGATGGCTAGGCAAATAATGAGAGCTGGGTATTATTGGCTGACACTGGAAACGGACTGCATTGGTTACGTGAGGAAATGCCACAAATGTCAGATATACGAGGACTATATACATGTGCCGCCCAATCCTCTACATGTTATGGCATCTCCTTGGCCTTTTTCCATGTGGGGCATAGACGTCATCGGAGTTATCAATCCCAAAGCGTCAAACGGGCACAAGTTCATATTGGTGGCAATTGACTACTTTCACTAAGTGGGTTGAAGCTGCTTCCTACTCCAATGTCACACAAGCAGTGGTTGCTCGGTTTATCAAAAGAGAGATCGTTTGTAGATATGGATTGCCTGAGAGGATTATTACTGACAACGCATCCAATCTGAACCGAGGGCTAGTTGAAGAGGCTTGCAAGCAATTTAAGATCATACACAGTAATTCGACCACATACAGGCCTAAAATGAACGGAGCAATTGAAGCAGCCAACAAGAACATCAAGAGAATCATTGAAAAGATGACAGTAACATATCGGGATTGGCACGAGAAACTACCATTTGCTCTCCATGCCTATCGAACCTGTGTCAGAACGTCAATCGGGGCAACTCCTTATTCGTTGATATATGGGATGGAAGCGGTAGTACCAATAGAGGTGGAAATCCCCTCGCTCAGGGTATACCGAGAGCTGAAGATGGACGAAGGAGAATGGGTACAAGAAAGGATTGATCAATTGAATTTGATCGATGAAAAGAGAATTACAGCAATTTGCCATGGTCAGCTATACCAGAAAAGAATGGAGAGGGCTTATAACAAGAAAGTTCGCCCCAGACAGTTCAAAGAAGGAGACTTGGTTCTGAAAAGGATTCTCCCAGATCAAAGGGATCCTAGGGGCAAGTGGACGCCCAATTGGGATGGCCCATACATGGTCAAAAAGGCTTTCTCAGGAGAGGCATTAATCGTACAAGAGATGGATGGGGAGGAGTTCCCAAATCCCATCAATGCAGACACAGTAAAGAAGTACTACGCCTGAAGTGGAATAACGTTAAAAAAAAAAAAAGAAAAAAAAAAAAAAAACTGGGCCTAAAAAAGAAAGAGGTCGCAAAAAGAGAAACACAAAAAGGAGGGGTCCAAGCTGAAAACCTGTAAAGGGCGGCTCGGATCCGTTGGGGTCGCTTGAATCGAAAACCCGAGAAGGGCGGTTCAAGACGAAGGATGGAAAAGGAGAAACTTGAGCCGAAAACCCGAAAAAGGGCGGCTTGAGGCAGGATATAGCATATGGGTACTAGACTGTCTTTTGAGGGCCCCAAAAGGGGTGTGATCCAGACTGAGTAGGTGTTATCAGTACAGTAGGCTTCCCGGGAAGAATCCAAAGGCTCCGTCATCACAACGCTGTCAGGGCATTCATCATTAAAAGGCGCTACCTTTCTATGTTTTCCTTTCTTTTGAAATATGAGATTCCCGCAAACAGTTGCACTTTTAAACACTTTTTGTACATATAACAGTATTAATGTAAATATTCTATTTCTTTTTACATGTGGGCCTGTCATACTGCATAACGTATCATTACGAGTCATAAAAGGTATAACTTTACATTTTAGGTGGAAAAGGCCAAATTAACTAGCAATGCCACCAGAGCAAACGGAGAGAGCTCCCTAAAAGTAGCCAAGAAGAAGAATCAAGGGTGGGCATATATCCACCCAGATAAAGTAATAAGCAAAAGGGAAGGAAGTAAAGGTTAAGATCAGCTAAAAAATAATGAGGACAAGCATAAGAGGGTCGAAGAAAGTTCATAAGGCACGGAAACGATCCAGGAGGGCAGAAGTACCCAAAGCAAAGTAAAGAACAATGCCAAGGACTGTAAAACTCAAAAGAAATAACCTTAATCAACTCTCTCTAAGAAATTATGTCATCATCACGTGCATTTTATCATAGCGTCATGTCATAGCATACCTGTACCACCAAGGTTGTTTTGCAGGATTTTCTCAGGCTGGAAGTTTCGATTGGACAGACACTCTAGCAGTCTTCGGCAGTTTCCGGTTGCTCACAGAGGGGAAGGGGCACTCCTCGCAAGAAAAGAAGAAGTGAAAAGCATCAGATTCAGCAATAAGAACGGGTGTCTACGTCTTCGCGCACTTCCCAACTCTAAGAAAGAATACAAACTACTCCTTTGCATTCTCTCTGACAGTTGGGAAGCACACGAAGAGGGGCAGCTGTAGACACCCATCTTCGAATATCCTTAAAAATTTACCAGGGGCATTTTTGGTCATTTTTGGCCTCATGGGCATTTAGGTCAAAATTACTGGGCGCATTATAGTACGTCCCTTTTTTGCTTTTTTTTTTTGTTTAGCATAACATATCGAGGGTCTTGGCAATTACGGGTTATAGGGTCACATTCATCAAATCAAAATCCTTTTAGGATATCATTATGGGTTTATGTCTCTCCATTTTTGACATTTGCATTAGTATACCCTTATTACACTAAACAATTGGCCCAAACTCTCCTTTGATTAGGTTATTAATTCTGAAAGTAGCCTATTCTTTGGGCTCAATCTTTTAAAATTGGGTTTTAATTGGATAGTCTGCATTTGGGCCTATTGTATACAAACAGCAAGAATAAAATGACCATGATTTTGAAGGTAGTATTTTGCATTATTGCATTTGGAAAGCTAATTAACAATACAAACAATAAAAATAATAATAAAAATAAAAACAAATAAACCTTATACATTGTTTGTTTTTCTTACAATAAATCACGAAAATAATTTTCTCTCTTGGCATTACAAATCCAGAAAAGGTTAGAGGCTGCAAAACAGCTAGATGTTCCCCTTCTTCGCGAGTCCGAGCTTGCCATGGTTAGAAGCAATTTCAGTACAATACCCGAGTGGCCTGTAAAGCAAACTGTCTAGGCAAAATGTCTCCCCAGGCTCAAGACATGAACACCATTAATTGGTGGCATGTCAATCTCCAAACAAATAAAAGAAGACATGCAAGACAAAGAAACATGAAAGAAAGGGAACCAAACAGAAATAATACAGCAGGGAAGAAGCAAACAAAGCAAGATAACAGCTTCAAGGACTCATAACAACAAGCATACAGTGATTAGATTCATGAACCTGGGGAAGAGTTAGCTTATTTAGGTCCAACTTGAACTCAGAGCAAAAATTGATTCCCATGCTTGAAATTTCGAAGTGGACCAAGGAAAATGCAGCGAGAAATAGAGCAATCAAGGAGATCAAAG
>AWUE01016219.1:0-83377 GCA_001974825.2 Corchorus olitorius | reverse complement strand
CGTATAATCACATGGTAAACATTTTTAAATCGGATTACATGCATCACGTGCATCCATGAATACAATCAAAATTAAAAACCAAGCAATTAAAATAAAGGACAAGTAAATAGAAGATAATTTTAAACTAAAAGAAGAGAAGATTAGTTTAATTCTAGGTAATTAAACTAAGTAGTAAAAGAAAAAGAAATTAGTTTAATTCTAGGTAATTAAACTAAGTAGTAAAAGAAGAGGAAATTAATTTAATTCTAGCTAATTAAACTAAGTAGTAAAAGAAGAGAAGATTAGTTTAATTCTAGGTAATTAAACTAAGTAGTAAAAGAAGAGAAGATTAGTTTAATTCTAAGTAATTAAACAAAGTAGTAAAAGAAGAGAAAGATTAGTTTAATTCTAGGTAATTAAACTAAGTAGTAAAAGAAGAGAAGATTAGTTTAATTCTAGGTAATTAAACTAAGTAGTAAAAGAAGAGAAGATTAGTTTAATTCTAGGTAATTAAACTAAGTAGTAAAAGAAAAAGAAATTAGTTTAATTCTAGGTAATTAAACAAAGCAGTAAAAGAAGTAGAAATTAGTTTAGTTCTAGGTAATTAAACTAAGTAGTAAAAGAAGAGAAGATTAGTTTAATTCTAGGTAATTAAATTAAGTAGTAAAAGAAAAAGAAATTAGTTTAATTCTAGGTAATTAAACAAAGTAGTAAAAGAAGAAAAAATTAGTTTAGTTATAGGTAATTAAACTAAGTAGTAAAAGAAGAAGAGATTAGTTTAATTCTAGGTAATTAAACTAAGTAGTAAAAGAAGGAGAAATTAGCTTAATTCTAGTAATTAAACTAAGTAGTAAAAGAAAAAGAAATTAGTTTAATTCTAGGTAATTATACTAAGAAGAAGAAATTAGTTTAAGGTAATTAAACTAAGTAGTAAAAGAAGAAGAAATTAGTTTAAGTCCAGGTAATTGAACTAAGTAGTAAAGAGTAGTCAATTCAGGGTAATCTATGATGAGAAAGAGGTCTAGCATTATTAAAAATCTTTAAGAAAACCTTTAAAACTTGGTTCGAATAGATTTAAGCATTACGAATAGAAACCACCACTAATCGAAACCTACGTTGATCCCAGACTGGTCAGTGCCGTTTTCTGACGGGCGTCGTGGGGGTGCTAATCCTTCCCCACGCGTACCCAACTCCCGAACCATAGAATCTCTGGTTAAGTAGACTTTATTAAGTACAGTGTTACCTCCGTCGGGCCAGGGTTAACATTAGGCTTAATAAAATAATAGGTGGCTAATCGCACCATAAAAAAGATTAGGGCGACTCCGTAGATAGATTCCAGTAGTAGTATTCCCCAAGTCGTGGGCCGCGGGTCCCCTCAGACCCGCGCGTTGCGACAGTGTGAAAAAGGAAAGATATGTTTGGACAATAGGATAGTAATCAAATAATATTTGTCGTTTACCCAATGCATGCTCATCATCATAATCAAAGTGATTACAACAAGTTCATAGATTGCGTCAAGGTATTAAGCTTTAAAGAGTCATATCAATTGAAGCAAAATAACCCCATTAAACATCACCATTCATCCCACACATAGACCAAATAAAAACACCAAACACTAGAACCCAATCACAATCACAGCCCCATGTCTTCATCACACATTTATGACTTCACATACTGCCACAAGACTTATTGAACAGACACTTTAGGCACAATCAAAATTAAATTGCATGATTGGTATACATTGTAGTGCCAAAAACATATAATAGAAATGAATCATAAGGGAGAAAATTACGTAAATAAAAATGAAAAATCATAGAGAAAATAGAAATGATTAGTTGCTACTATCAATTAGAAAAAACAAAAACAACAAACATGCCAAAAAAAAACAACAAAAAGTGTTTAAAGTTTACTTAACAGTGCTTTTGCCTTCAACCAATCCAGTGTTATCATCAACTAGATCACCTATCATCAACTACATCACCATTACCTCACTTGAATAATGCATCAAACATCTTTTTAAATTGTTTGTTGTAGTAGAAATTTGAGACATATCCCCTTAGAAATCCAGAAAACAACAGCACCAACTTGAAGATATTTGCAAAGATTCTACAAAAATCTTGTTTCTCTTGGAGATTCAAATGCTTATAGACATGCATATAAAGATTATGTATATACCTTACGAAATCATAAACATCATCAGCATAGCGATCATCACCCTTTTTTTTCTGAAAGGCAAAGACAAAGTTTTTATTATGATAGAAGCATTGGTAAAGTGCAAGAAACATAACAAAGTAGTAGAAACAGAGCAAACCAAAAGATAACGATCATCACCCTTAACCCGAAGTTTGTCGTCATACACCTTTTAACAAACCTTCCCGATCGTGGGATCACTAAAGATGTAATTACGGAACTTTTGTTTCCAACGAAAGTTTGAAAAAAAGGGCTCTTAACAGATTTGCAGTATTTGGAAACTTGGGCATGTGCAGTTTAGAGCTATGAAGAGTAGCTCTAACTTGTGTCCATCCCAAAAGATAGGATGAATCTTCAATAAATCTTCATAATCTCTAGCAAAACAGAACATAATACAGAAATAAGTTGTAATATATATATATATAAGACATACCAGAAATTGTTAAAATATCAATGAAATGACGCAAATTATCATTAACACGCTCAGGATCGCCTTCACACTTTTCAAAAATCATGTTTATCAGACTCAACACTTGAAGTCGTAATACAAATTCCCAGATTCACCAGTTTCACTAAGTTCCAGTCAGCAAAAGTTCACATTCATGGTCATTTACACTAATGTCTTCCATTGAAAAGAGACTTGTAAGTATAATTCTCCTTTGAGAGCAATCTAGTCATAAGAACTTCAAAAACAAAAACAAGAGTTAGACAACAAGCAACAACTTTTTTAATGAATTCAAAATAAGAAAAAAGTTACCTACTTGACTATGCAAAGGGCCGTATTGGTAAGACAATAGTTGTTATGGATCAACCGATTTGGAAGACGAGTATGATGGATAAAAGTGGACTGGCGATAGTTTCTTTCTTACAGATGTAGAGGCCTGCACAAAACCTAGAAAGTTATTCTAGAAAACCTAAAAGTAGAAAACTTGATGTAAAAAATATATAAAAATTACCGATTTAAGAGGATGGCGTCTAAAACTATTAATCAAATTGCAGCAGAGGATTCGAATTTCCTGCTGCTTCTCATTGATTTTATCATAAGGGGTTTTGGGTCTTGTTTTTACTATATCAAAAAAATAAAACACAAAATATAGAAAATACAGAGGAGGAAAAAAAAAAGAGGCAAAAGTTTGGAAGAAGGGTTTCGGGAGAGGGAGGGTTCTGAAGAAAGGAAAGGAAAAAGATTCAGAGATGGGTTTAGGGTTTTAGAAAAGCGAAGAGGGTTCTGAAGAATCAAAGCTTAGCTTTATAAAAGTAATCCCAGATTAATGGCTAAGCACCAGGTTTTGAAGACCCTCACGTGACATGTGGCAAGGTTTTTCCCCTGACGTGGCACGTCCTCTCGCTTACTTCTGGCATATGTTTATTTTGTTGACATGTGGCGGGTTATCGAGGCGGGTTGGGCCGGGTTGGCAATGGAAAACCCTGGAGAGCGAAAGGAAGAAAAAAAATCAGGGAAAGAAGGTGAGCGGGAGAAGAAGATAGAGTTGAAGATGAGAGGGCAGAGGGGAATTCTTTACTGGAAACTAGAATGGAAAAGCCAGAAAAAGGGCTGAAATTTAGAAAGGAATGGGCAAGGAGGAAGAATTGTAAGGACAAAGAGGGGCTACGTTGCATAAAAATTAATTTGTTTGAATTTTTTTTTAAAGTTTTTCTCTCCAATTGCGTTGTGTCAATTTCGCTTTGAATTAAAGACCTTTATTTTTGGCTTTTGACCAATACCCATTTACTCTTTTAAAACTTCTCCATTTTTTTGGTTTTTTTAGCTTATTGATGATTTAATTGTTGTGAGATAAATTGGGTTTCTTAATTCTTTTTATTTACAGTAGGAGTTTCTGTTTGATGAAATTCTTGTTCCTATTTGTTTTGTTTGCTATGGTTTTTCAAAATTGGAAACTGATAAAGGTTTTGATCAGTGTATAGATGGGCTCAAGTTCTTATTGTTGGAGCATGGATTAAAGATTGGTCTGAAGCTTTCATGTTTAAACATATTGGTTAGGAGATATGGTGATTTTGGATTTTGTTCCATTTGGATGGAGGCAACAATTGCTGCTGATTTATTGACAAAGGAAGTTCAGTTTGAGGATAGCACCTTACAGGTTAGATTTTGTAACAGGGTTGTGTTTTTAATTTGTATGAAATGAAATTAATTATCTTCAATGAGGCATTTGCCTTCTGATGAGCTTGCTTGAGTGGTTGCATTTTTTTCTTAGATTTTAATCATTCTCATAACGAATATCATGTGTTTTTCACGAAAAATAGGTTGCATTTTGATCCCTAACTCTTCAAATCAGTTTGGGTTGAGCATCTTAATATGGAATTAAGCTTAAGGAGAATATCATAATTACATTTAAGATTTATGACAAATGCATCTTACTTGCCCTGTGGTCTATTGATATAAAACTTCCAGTGATGCCACTTTTTAAATTCATTTAAGTGATTGTTAAAGGTTCTGTTAAGAGTTATGAATCTATTTAATTTTTCTTGTTATAGTTAACATTCGAGAAGTGAAGATACATGGAGGGAGGGGGAATCAAATGGTGCAAGCAGAGCTAATCCCATTATCTTTTCTTTTCCCCTATTTTCTTTTGCTAATATGTACAATTTGGTTTAGGTATTCCATTTTTCTTTTTCATGTATTCTTCATGTCAGTTTTTGTGTCCAAATGTGTCAAAGAGAAAGGAGGGTCAAGTAGTATTTACCCTAGGGAATCTATACTTTCAATCTTATTCTTAATCATTTGCTGGCTCCCATATTTGCATTTAAAGTTTTAGTTTGATCAGGTTAATTTGGTTATTTTTATTTTCGAATTTTTGTTGATAAAGTGATCATACATATCAGATTTAAACAATGAATAGTCTCTTCATCAACCTTTTCTCTTGATGAGTTATGATAAGATGATACCATATATATTGTCATTGGCATTAGTTTTTAGTGGATAACTGGATATGCATTTGATTATATGTATAAGATTTTGAATTTGGTTTAAATCTTATAATATTAAATATAAAAACGAATCATTCCAATAATCACAAGTAAATGAGAAAAATCCCGCCGCGTAGCGCGGGCAAAGAATTCTAGTAGAAAGGAAAAGTATACCCATTGCTACCAAAATCGTTCAGGACTAAGTGTTCAACAACTGAGGTTCAAGAGGAAGTTTGTCTTAGGTTTAAAATGAGCTAGGTTTTTGTGACACTTGGGTGGAATTCAGAAATGACATCAATTCACAAATCAACGATGCCAAAATCTCAAA
Source organism: Corchorus olitorius (assembly GCA_001974825.2). Classification (NCBI taxonomy): domain Eukaryota; kingdom Viridiplantae; phylum Streptophyta; class Magnoliopsida; order Malvales; family Malvaceae; genus Corchorus; species Corchorus olitorius. The sequence goes on along the minus strand of AWUE01016219.1, from coordinate 77,952 downwards.
ACAAAGCAAATAAAATCCCATAACCAAAAGCCCAAGAAGCGCACAAAATCCCATAATCCGAGGACAAAGCCCAAATCCTAAAAAATCCCAAACTCCCATAACGAAACCTATAAAAGAAAATCACAAACTCCCCCCCCCCCCCCACAAAAGAAACTCCCAGGCCCATAAAATCAGATAACAAAGTCATTTTAGGCTTCGGGAGCCCATAAAATGATGGGCTCACTATGGGCTCAAATGTCATAGATATTACAAATAAAAAACAATAATAGTTAGAAGTGAAATGTCCAAAAAACTGGTCTAAACATTTAGCCTCATTAATCAAAGAATAAATTGATGGGGTTTTTCGGTCATTTCATACTTGTTTTTTTTTTTTTTTGCCATTTGAGTAGAAAATCAAGGGCATTATGGAAATTTTGCCAAAAGATACCCTCCATGGCTCCCATTTCACCATAAGCACTTTCTAAATTGGGTTATTTATCAAATGACCCCTTTGGTTTTCTCCTTTATGCTATTTGATCCATTGTGAATTCTAGCTTGACCGATTTAACGCTTTGCCTTTGATTGTTTTATTTTTAATTTTGTTTGTCTGATTAAGGTGATGCAGGTGTCTATTAAAAGGTGATCTCATGATCTACAACTTTCGTGAAGGACTCAAAAACCAATTTTTATCTTTCGATCCTAAAAAATGCTTTTGAAATTTTGTGGTTTCGGTTGGAAATGTTCTATTTAATATCATGTAATTTTTTAGGAAAATACAACACAACCAGAAAAATTGACCAGAATTTTATCCCACATGACGTATCATTGCTAGTTATCTCATGTTTTTTAGCAAAACTACACTTAAATAGTGGTGGGAGCAGTCTGTTGGACCAACCGTGTAAGAACACGTCATGAGGGACCAAATTTCGGGTCAATATTTCTGGTCATGTAGCAAAACTCAATTTTTTATTCGCATGTCCGATTGAAGTCATTCAAGTGTTGGTTTAGAGGTTATTGCGTGATCTAAGACTTTAGTGAAGGACTAGAAAGTTGGATTTGATTGACGAGTTCTGTGAATGGCTCAAGAGGAAATTTTTATGTTTTGAGATCTCTATCAACAAATATTTCTAATTTGGATTATTTATCAAATGACCCTCATATTTTTCTGCTTAATACTATCTAGTCCTTTACTAATTATATCTTAGTCGATTCAACGCTTCAGTTTTATTTATTTACTTTTTTCTTATTTGTCTGATTAAGGTAATTCATGTGTCTATTAAAAGGTAATTTCATGATCTACAACTGTCGTTAAGGACTCAAAAGCCAATTTTTTTGTTTAAATTCAATGTTTTCGAAGTTTGGCCGTTTCGATTGACGGTCTATTTAATATCATGTAATTTTTTATCTGCATGTCCAATTGAAGTCATTCAAGTGTCGATTTAAAATTTATTGCATGATCTACGACTTTTGTGAAGGATCTGAAGGCTGGGTTTGATTCATGAGTTTCATGAAGGACTGAAGAGGGAATTTTGATGTTTCAATATCTCAACCAACAAATATTTTCTTATTTGGATTATTTATCAAATGGCTCTCAAATTTTTCTACTTTATACTATTTAGTCCTTTACTAATCCTATCTTAATTGAATTTTTATGTTTCAAGTCTAAGTTGAGTTTCATGGTAATTCCTCTTAAATTGACTATAAATTGGATTAAGTACACCCAATTTTTTTGAAAAATAGATAACTTTCATTCATGTAACTGATTTTACAATAATTTTAGGAATATCATCCCTCATTACATCAAATCTCAGTAAAACCCTGTAATCGATTACTTTTTTGCATCTAAAGAACTGGATCTTCCTTGGAAATCCAAAACGCCTGTCGTGAATCATGTTGATGTCTCGCTATCACGCCCATCACCCCCTCGTTGTCGCTTGTTCATCCAAATAAAAAGTTTTAATCAACGATGATCAAGTGATTGATTCGATGGATAAATCGCTTCCTTGGCACCCAAAACAAAAGGATTACAACGATTTTACCATAAATCTGAATAAATAAAAAGTTGATCACGCTTAAAACTATCATAAAATTCAGACCCAAAAACTCAGATTAGAAAAAATTGAGACTGGACTCGAAATTGACTCGAAAAAACAAACTGACTCAAATCGACTCAAAAACAAACTCAAATAAAAACTGGATAGATTTATAGATCTGAATCTATTATTGAAAAACAAATAAATTAACAAAAACAAAATCCTCCTCCTCCCCTTGGCGTGACAACCAAGGAGGAGGAGGAGTAATCAAAACACTAACGAGAACTAAAAGAACTAGGAGAGGGAGAAGGGGAGAGAGGAGAGGCGGCTAGGTTTTTTTTAATAAAAGTAATGTTTTTAAGTAAAATCTAAGTACACCCAATTTTAATATGGGAATAAATGTTTGGATAAACTTATGATTTTAAGTCTATGTATTCATCGGCAAATTTCATTTGTTGATACAATTTGTAACTTCTATCCAGGAATACTAATGCTGAATATGCCTCTTTTCGGGTACATTATTATTATTTTTTTTGCACTTAAAAAAATTAAGCACTCTTCAAAGTGATGTAGCTGGTTTTGGATATGTCTCCTTCACTCGTCTTTTGGTTCTACTCACTTCTAAGACATTGTGTTGTAAATTGCTTGATTTTTTCCTTTTATTATTTTTGAATTAAACAATCCAAATTCTTTGTTTTTGGTCTATGCAAGATTACAATTTACTTTTCTAACACAAGATTGATATTTTAAAATAAATTAAAATTATCAACGTCTACCAAAAGAGAATAAAAAAACCTGCGGCGAAGCGCCGGTAGTCCACCTAGTATATAATCATACTTATGAGGGGTGATATTATCATTTTCTTTTATGTTTTTCACTACTTGAAATCCATATATTCCAAAAAAAAAAAACCCCATATCTTCCATTATGCCGAAGCAAAATTAGGTAGCCTTTACCAATTTTTATATGTTCATCTTCATTTCTGAAAAAATCATGCTTTTAATAAATTGTTGCATCATTGCCATAAAGAATCGCAAACGTATTTATAGAGCTCGGTCATTTTCTTATACAAATGGATCAGTTTACTTGAGAAATAGCTATTGATATGTGTTTATATATACTATATGTTATTTGAAACACCTAGAGATATTACTAAAACCTCCTTTTGAGGATCGATGAGGAGACTCAGTTTGAACTTTTTTTGTTCTTTTATGTCTTTTCTCAATTAGTTAATTACTAAGGAGGCCCTCAATTAGTTTCTCACCATTCCTTTTTCCTCCAGCCCTTTTTTGTAATTGCAAGGGGTTTTTAACCATTTGAATGTGAAAGCATTTATTGTCCATAAAATCATGTATTATTTATTTACTAAGAAGGCCCTCAATTAGTTTCTCACCATTCATTTTTCCTCCAACCTTATGAATTTACTATTTGATCCCAGGTTTGGGTTAATGGGGGACTAGATTATTAAATATTTTAGTCATTTTCCACATACCAAATTACTTTAAGGCCCTAAAGTTTGGTTAATGTTGAGATGAATAACTCCACTTTTTGGTTTCTTACCAAAGGTGAATGTGAACACAATTAATTGTGGTTTTAAAAGTAAATTTATACCATGAATGCAATATTGATTTTTTTTAAAAAAAATGCATTATTATACATTTCATGTTCAAATAGAATGATTATTGTCTTATAAATTCATGAAATGATGGTTTTTTCTCCATGGTTATATTGCAATATATCCTTCTATCTTTACTCATTAAATTAAGCGATAACAACTCTAAAAAAGGGAAATTGGACAACTACAAAACTTTTATTTTCTACAACATCATGTTTTAAGGCACTACTATTTTACTTTGTTAGATTAGTTCTTCAATTTTAAGATCTACTCCAAATATCGAATTTGCTAACCACCTACTCACATATATGATAAGAATCGAGAGAAAAAAACCTCTATAGCTAAAATAATTTGCTAGCCACAAATCAAGAATGCTCGACGCGCCAGCGCGAGCCAATAACCACCTACTCACATATATGATAAGAACCGAGAGAAAAAAAAACTCTATAACTAAAATGATTTGCTAGCCACAAATCAAGAATGCTCGACGTGCCAGCGCGAGCTGATCAACTTGTTTAGTTATTAATTAAGAAGAGTTGTGATAAGACCAAATTTAATGCTTACGAGATGTCATCAAAATGGAATTGAGTTATCATATTTTGACTCTTTTTTTTCAGGTATGTTTCCATTTTCCAATAGCAATTTTTCTAATGCCATAGCACATTTTAATATGGGTGTTTTAATTTAAAAAATAAAAGTACCCAAAATGTGAATAAGGAAATCTACTAGTTTGATTCACATTAACATTGAAAGAGGGAGTATTGTGTCAACCATGAATTTTTGCCTCTTACATCATAAAGGAGATAAATGTATAGAAATATATTATATGTCAAATATATTCCTTTTTGTCTTGAATGTACAATGAGTTAATGGAAGAACCAAGTATGAAAACATGATTTAAGTGTGGGATGGAATAAGTCATTCCAACCAAAAGATGATGCAATCATGTACCAAAGAAGATATGATGCAATTTATAGATCTTCTTGGCCGATGAGAGGGAAATGACGAATTTAGATGGGATCATGATAAGATAACAAATGTAGATTTTTTAGATTTTGAATTAAGATTTACATAGATTCTATTATATTTCTTGTTATAACATTTATTCAGATACATAATATACTTATTTCCTATCTCTTATGGAAAATTACGATCACAAATAATGGCATTGCCTATATCCTAATGAATTGTGTCGCCTTTGCAGTTTTAATGAAAATACGACTCTTCTACTATCAACTCAAGACCAATATTCATCCCTTTATTAATTAATTAAAAAAATGATAAACTTTACATACAAATCCCAATCCATCAACTATATGCAAAACTTATATGTTTACTTAATGGCTCTAACATAATGTAATGATTTCGGTTGATGATTAGTATGTGATTTCTCTGTCCAAGAAGAAAGATTAAAATCCAATTATTCAAAATAAAATATTAAAATGAGGTTTATATTGTTTTTAGTCGAGAATTTGACTTGGTACTTTCGGACGGTTTGGACTTTTGGTGATTGAAGTTTTCGGAAATGGATCAAATATGGGCTAAAGGGTATAATGAATTTAATGCCCAGTTTTTCAGTAGGAAGTCTAACAAAGCTAAGAGGCCCAATTTCAAAACCATGGTTGAGGCCCAATTTGCTGGCAAACGAAACCAATGATACTATGAAAAAGGATGGGATTGTGGGAGTTTTCTTCAAGGTCGATTTTGAAAGGCCTATGATATCATTAATTGGGAGTTTTTAAGGTTTGCTATGAGGAAAATGGGTTTTGGACAGAAGTGGTGCAACTGGATCATGTCATGTGTGACGACTGCTTCAATTTCTATCCTTGTAAATGGCTCTCCTACGAGGCAGTTTGAGATGAGGCGTGGATTGAGACAAGGTTGCCCTTTATCCCTTATGCTCTTTAACATTGTTGGTGAAACATTTGTTGTTTTGATGAGGAACGCAACATCAAAAGGCTTAATTGAAGGGATAAAGGTGGGAGAAAATGAGTTTGAGGTTGATCTCTTACAGTACGCAGGTGATACCATTATTTTCTGCATACCTCATTTTGATAAGGTTACTAATATTGGCAGAATTCTTCACTGTTTCCAACTCATGTCAGGGCTTAAGATCAACTTTTCTAAAAGTAGATTATGTGGTATTGGGGTCGATAAACAGATTTTAGAAAGTTGGGCTGATTTATTGCAGTGCTCAGTTGAGTCTCTCCCGTGTAATTATTTAGGTCTGCCTTCGAGTGCAAATCCACGTTCAAAGTCCATTTGAAATCCGGTGATTGAAAGATTTCAGAATAGACTCTCTAGGTGGAAAGGAATGTATTTGTCATTGGCGGGACGTGTCACTTTGATTAAATCAGTTCTTTCAAGCCTTCCTACTTATTACATGTCCCTATTCCCTATGCCGGTAGGAGTTAGAGAGACCCTGGAGAAGATTCAACGCAGATTCTTTTGGAGTGGTTCTTCTGACAAGAGGAAAATGCACTTGGTTGACTGGAATTCTATTTGTAGTCCAAAAGAAATTGGTGGTTTAGGGGTGGTGGAGTTGAAGCTTAAAAATAGAGCTCTGCTTAATAAATGGACATGGGCATTAAGGAGTAATGTGATTCTATTTTGAGAATTTGAGGATGTTTGAGCAAGTTTCGGGTCAGCAGATTATCATTGATAAATATGTGATCCTCTTTAGTAAAAATACCCCTGAGTGTATACGGAGTTCGAGTGCTAGGCAAGGATAAGTATCTTGGGTTACCGATCATGATAGGTGAATCAAAAAGAGTAGAGCTGCAAAAGATAAAAGATAGGTTGTGGCAACGTGTACAACAATGGCGTGGTAAATTACTGTCCGGGGCAGGGAAAGCAGTAATGATCCAAGCGGTAGCTCAGGCGATGCCAACCTATTTAATGAGTTGTTTTCGCTTCCCAAAGTCATTTCTGCATGAATTGAATATGATCATTGTGAGTATCTGGTGGGGAAGTACTAATAAAAAGTGTCGGATTCATTGGAAGTCATTGGAGTTTATGTGTGTTTCGAAGCTAAATGGAGGGCTTGGTTTTCGTGATTTTTGAGGCATTTAATTTGGCACTACTTGGTAAGCAGGGATGGCGTTTAATGCATGATGAGCATTCTCTTTGCTCTCGTATGTTTAAGGCTATATATTTCACGCGTTGCTCATTCATGGAGGCAACATTAAGACACAATCTGTCTTTTGTATGAAGGAGTTTTTTAGCTGGGAGAGAAGCATTGAGGCAAGGATGCAGATGGAGGGTTGGTGATGACTCTAATGTTGATATTTGGTGAGACAAGTGGATTAATAGTCCACCAAATTATCAGCCAAAACCCAATCCAAGAATTGTTTGTAATCTGACTTCTGTTAATGCTCTTTTTAATACTAGTGGCTGTTGGGACTTTGATTTGCTTCGGGAATTATTTGTGGATGAAGATGTTAAACAAATTATGTGCATCCCTCTTCATCTTGCGTGTAATAAGGATAAATTAATTTGGACTAAAGCTCAAGATGGTTGCTACTCGGTGAAAAGTGGATATTATGTTGCTAGGCATATCCTTGGTAAGGAAGAGTATGATCTGACTTTATGGTCTTCAATTCGGAGGATACTTTGGGGAGCTCTAGTGCTTCCGAAGTTTCACATTTTTTTGTGGAGATTGGTATCAAATATACTACCAAAAAAAGAAGTGCTCTGAATTAGAGGTGTAAATGTTGATGATATTTGTGTTGTGTGTGGAGGTACTGAGAGTCTGCTTCATATTTTTTTCCTTTGCCCTTTCACTAAGAGTGTGTGGAAGATGGTTTGTCCTTGGCTTGAGAGTTATTCGGATACCTTGGTAAGATCGAGTGAGTTTTGGCTACACTTGTTTGTGAAAGCCAGAGATTTAGGCTCATTGGAACTAGTGTGTTTTGTGTTGTGGCTGACTTGGGCGAATAGAAACAAGGTCCTGCATGATTATGTGTGTCGAGTACCTTCTGCTTTGTGTGCTATATCGATTAGATATGTTTATGAGATGGAGATTGCATTTATTCGGCGAGATAGGGCTGCCATACAACGGCAGTTATCGTCATGGACACCACCTACTTCGAGTCTCCTCAAGATAAATGTGGATGCGTCCTTCGTATCGAGTAAGAATGAAGCTGGATTAGGTGTTGTGGTTCGGGATGGGGATGGAAAAGGTTTGCTTTGTGCAACAACGCATATAAATTTTGTATCAGACTCACTATTTGCTGAGATGTATGGAATTCGGTTTGGACTAATTCTTGCTCATTCTTACGGCTATATGGACTGTTGTTTGGAGAACGATTGCTTGCTAGCCATTTTATAATTAAAGAAGACTTCTCCTTGCTTTTGGGAGGGCGATACTCTTGTTTCTCAAATAAAGGAATTGATGAGTTTTTTTTTCATTGTATTAGCTTTCAACATGTTAGTAGAGATTGTAATAGGTTTGCTCATAATTTAGCCCATCTTGATTGTGATGTTAGGTAATTATGTCTGGTACGTAGTTCCTCTGCACGTTTGTAATCCTGATGAGTTTTATCAATGAGAATTTACACAATTGTTGCTCAAAAAAAAATGAAGAGCATATCAGGAAATCATATATATATATATATATATATATATATTAAAACTGTAGACGTTGGAGAGAAGGAAGGTTATTAATTATTGAGACATATTCCTTTTGACAAGTGGCATGTGTCCCTGAATGTCATGTGTCTAATCAAATATATTAGATTGATTGATTTATATAAAATCAATTATATATTAGATTGATTGATTGATTTATTTATTTAAAATCAATTAGCTAAATTACTAATAAAACACTGTACGATTAGGGTTGGAATTATAACTCATCATATATAAATACCTTCCCCTACAGTCTACCAATTCGTTCTTCTCCTATCTAGATCTAGGAAATAAAACAACCATTTGCTTAGAAATCAAAGTAAAGGTAATACCCATTCAATAGTTTTCAAGCGTTTTATTTCAATACGTTTAGCTTTGCTTTTTTATTTATACTCTAATTCTAATTCTAATTCTCCAATTCGTTCTTTTCCTATCTAGGGAATAAAACAGCCATTTGCTTGGAAATCAAAGCAAAGTAAACAATTGTTTCAAGCCTTTTATTTAAATATGTTTTGCTTTGCTTTTTTAATTTATACTCTAATTCAAATTCTAAATTTGATTTTTCTCTTCAGAAACAATGGAACACGAACTCAATCAATTGAAGCGTGAGAGGGATATGTACAAAGAAATGTACCATGAACAAAAATCCATCGCACAAGAGTATTCTAAGGTTTTGAATATGTACGCAACTGCAACTACTGCACTCCACATGGATTGGAAGAGTGAAGCCATAAACAATCTGTCTTTGAGAAATGAATTGGGGCATTTGTACACCCAAATCAATGAAATCAAGAATATTTTACAAGATCACAATAAAATTCTAGAGGAACTACCAACGAATAATTAGGCACTAAGAAAATTCTAGATGAACTACCAACGAATAATTAGGCACCAAGTCTTGGCCTTTGTTCTATTTTAATTTCGTTTATTTCTCATTTCATTTATCTTAATACAAACTTTGTTTTGTCTCCCTTATATCTATGGATTCAATTTTATTTTTATTGTATCTACTCTTCTCTCTTACCAGAATTGATTTGCGTTGTTCTTGATATGAAATGGGCTCATTACACAAACATTTACACGTGGAAAGAACCAACTTCAATTTTGCAGTTACAATTATTGCGTTCTAAATTTTGTCAAAGAACCACTCAAAAAGGTTAATTACTTGAAATTATAAGTACTATAAATTCTAATTAATTTATTTCCCTAATTTAATTCCTAATGTGTAGTTTTTTGCCATAAATTCCTAATTGTGTAGTTTAACTCATTGAACAATTGATTTAGTAATAATTTTCACTATTTTCTTTACATAAATATACAAATATTAAATCAATAATAATAATTAATTTACATATCAAATCAATTATTAAATGGTCAACAATATTCCTACCATATATTGGTTCACAATAATTCATTGCTGGTAACCAAAATCGAATGCACAATATTTCAATATTTTCATATTAAATCAATATTAAATACTCAAGAATATACCAACTATATATTGGTTTGATTTCTTTCCCAAAATCAAAATGGAATGCACCACGTTCAGTACCTCAATATAAATAGGTTTGCTTTGCTTTGATATGTCAGATTGGGTTTTAAAGGTTTGTTGCAATTCTCACTATTTTCTTCATACTCTTTTTTTTCCTGGCCATTTTTCTTCAATTATTATCAATTTTATGTTTGATAAGAAGACTATTATCTACACACCTAAGATTCTTCTTTTCAGATTTCAATTTTTCAAGATTTTATTCCCGCTTTTGTGTTCACAATTCTTAATTTTATTCCCACACTTTTTATAGGTGCTATGGACAATTTTTCGGATGAACTCACTCAAGTTTGGCGAGAAAGAGATGCTTACAAGGAGATGTATCATGATGCAAAAATGATCTCGCAAGAGTACGCAGAATTGGTGGACACTTATGTTGATGAGTTTGCAAATTTTCGCGCTATCTATGAGATTGAAATTGATTATAATATAAAGTTGAGGGCCAATTTCGAAAAACAATTATTTAATTTGTATGAGAGGTTTCATCTCGTCTATGTTATTCTTGGTAGTCAATCCCAAAGTGATTGGAAAAAATTGTACTTTGGTTCAAAATTATTATTTCTGTCATGGATCAATAAAATCTACCAAACTTATTATTTTTCGTCTTTTTATTTTAATATTAATTAATTGAAATCAGTGTAATGTTTGAACTTTGCATATAACAACAATATTATTTCGAGTGTATTTTTTTTGTGTGTCGAGTGAGCCCTGTTGCATTCTGCTGATCAACGTCTCCTTTTCGGTCCCCTCAACCTCTAATTTAAGTTTTTGGAATATATTGGTAGTTAAATGGTATTGTCGCCAAGTGAAACTTTATTTATTCACATTGTGAGATTAACAATTCACATTGTAAGGTTAGCAACTTAGCAAAAAGAAAATGCAGAAATTAGTGAAGTGAAAAATGTAGCAAAGGAAAAATCAAACCACCATTTTTTCATCTTAATTTTAGTTACAAATTATGGTCATCAATCAAATAATTGATTAATTGATCAATTAATTGATTGATTGATTAGTAATTGATCAATCAATTTATTGCTTAATTAATTGATCAATCAATTAATTGAGTAATTTAGCTTTGAAATCAGTATAAATTTTCAGCCCCTATTTGCCTTTTCTAAGCCAAATTTTACCGTAAATTTAACCATCTTTGACCTCTAATACTCCCAAACATATCTACAACCACTTCCCAATCATCAAACATCAACATAACATGAAATTAATTAATTTCTTCACCAAATATAAATTCATCTTACCCAAAAAAAATTCAATTCCAAGATTCCCATTGCATTCCATGTCTTCACCACATCAAACCAATTGATTCCATCTCCCTAACACAAACCACAAGCTTTTTTACTAAAAACAACTTTAAAAAATGAATGAATTGCACATTAAAAATCTCCACCTTACCTTGATTTTAAAATCCCTAAGAGTCCAACGAAATGTCACCAAAACTTCAAGTAACGATGTCTATGGACTAAGTTCCACTTGGGCTTCACTTTCATAAGCTTGCATGTGCCATTAATTGAAAATTTTGGGATCAATTTGGGGTAGAGTTTTCGGGTAGAAAAGGGAATAGGAGAGGAGAGTGACGGGGGAGGAGGGAGAAGGATCAAAATCCTCTGCCCCAAAATGGTGCCCCCACTCCGTCCCCCCGCACAAGAAGCCGCCATGTGTCCAAGCCCACTAACACCTAACGTTTCCCAGACCACCAACGTTAGTTTAACCCCTATCAAATGTTAATTCACAACGTTACTTCACTTTTCTTTTTTTTTCTTTTTTTGACCAACGCTACTCCACTTAGCCAAGCCAAAATCACGTGATTTTGATTTTGGCCGGCTTCTAATAATTTAAATACAAAAATTAATTAGTTAATTATTAATACAATAATAATAGGGTTAGCTTATGCAAGATAGCAGAACCGAAGAGAAAAACGACATACCAGAAGAAAAAAGGTGAAACTTAAATCAAATCAAGTAGAAGGTTAAATAAAATTTTCTTTATAGAAATTTATGTGAATTTGTTCTTTAAAAATTCAAATCGGTTACTTTGTTAGTTTAGAACAAGACCCTAAAAATCAAAATAAAGCAAGTTTATTTTTTCTTTTGTCTTATAATCATATTCAATTCATTAAAAAGTCATATATCATCTTAAACTTGTTACGTTTAATTATTGATTTAGGGAATTATAATTAACTTCGACATTTTTCTTCTAATTTTTTTTATAAGCTTACCAAATTTGTTTACTTGTTTAATTTCTAGTTCATGGCTGAAGCAAATCCGAATCACTTGTATCGAAGATTGGAATTTACTGAAGATGACATGCTTTCATCATCAACTGCTATGGGAATGAGGGAGCAACATACGACAATGGCAGACGAACAAAATGTCGAGTTTATGGATGAGCAAAACTCACAGAATAAGTGTTTAAATTTGATTGATCCATGTGCTAATGATATAGACTTACTTCATTCATATGTTTCACAAGAAATTATTCCAAAACTTGGTATGGAATTTGACACTGAGGAAGAAGTTTATGCTTTTTATAAGAAGTATGCCAATGAAGTAGGATTCAGTATTCGGAGAAATAAAGGGCATAAAGATAAGAATGGTAACTAGAAGGATAGGGGAATTTGTTGTTCTTCTCAAGGAACTCGAAGAACAGATAAAAGAGATGATAATGTCAAAAATCAACGTCCGGTAACTAGATTTGGATGTTTAGCTGCATTAAAAGTTAAAAGATTTCATGGTAAACTTTGTGTTACTTAATTTATTGCAAAGCATTCACATGCATTGGCTTCTCCTCATAAACGCATGTTTTTAAGATCTCAAAGGACAATTAATCCTGCCCAAGCTGCTGAACTTGATATTGCTGATCAATCTGGAATAGCTCCTAAAGAAAGTGTTGGGTTTTTGGCAAGGAAGGCTGGTGGAGTAGAGAATCTCGGTTTCATTCCTAGAGATTACAATAATTATTTGCGATCTAAACGAACAGAGAGAATGAAAGTTGGAGATACCGGTGGTGTATTAGAATATCTTCAAAATATGCAGCATAGTGATCCTAATTTTTTTTATGCTATTCAGGTTGACCTTGATGATCTTATTTCCACTATTTTTTGGAGAGATGGTAGGATGCAATTGGATTATGAATCTTTTGGAGATGTTGTTTGTTTTGATACAACCAAATATGAATATACTGCATATTTGGTTTAGAAGAAATTTGAATATACTTTAGAAGTTTTTAAAATGTTTTCTGATCAACTTTGGTTGACTTGGGACTGTGAGTTGTACACTATCGAAACTACTGGGAGTACTACTAGTTATAAAGTTGTTCCTTCGGGGAAACCTCGACCCCATATAGTTACATTTGACTCATCAGATTCTACATTCACTTGCAATTATAAGAAATTTGAATTTGTTGGTATTTTATGTGCTCATTCTTTGAAGGTGCTTTCAATTCAGAAATTTAAAAAGGGTTCCAGACAGATACATATTAAAGAGATGGACTAAAGATGCAAAAGTTGGAGGGGTAAGTTGTTCTCATGCTTCTACTAGATCAAATGATCCAAAAAATAGATGTAGCCAACCGCTACAAAGCTTTGCTTCGGTGGTATTCTCATTTAGCAGCAAGAGCTGCTACGAGTGAGCAATCATTTGAAATGGCCATGAGTGATGGAGAAAAGACATTGACTAAAATTGAGGCAGCTTTGAAAAGGTTGTCAATTAAAGACACTCTAAACTCAGGTGGTGGTAAAGAGGCTTCTCAAGTTGCTACAAATGGGCAAAATCAGACAGTGGTAAGAAAGTAAAAGGAATCAAATTAAAACCTAAGGTGAAAGGAGCTGGTGAATCATCTCGTCGATTGAAAAATGTTTTGAAAAGAGCTACCAGTACTAGAAGGAAGAGAAAAAATGCTTTGGAAAGAGCTACGCCTACCAGGAAAAAAAAACACGTTGAAAAGGTAAATGATAAAAGTTTCAATGTTTCATACTCCCTCCGTTTCGAATTGAATGACCACTTTGTAAATGGCACAAAGTTTAAGGGAAAGTGTTATTTTGGTATGTGCTTTCCAATTATACCCTTAAAAGTGTTATGAAGTGGTGGGTCCCATCAAAAATTGGTGTTTGAATGAAGGGTAAGGTATGTAAAAGTGTTTGCCATTTTAGGAAAGTGGACATTATTTTGAAACATCCCAAAATAGTAATGTGGCCATTCAATTTGGAACGGAGGGAGTATCTATTATTTATAGTCTTTAAGTTTATTTAGTAGTTATGTATGTGTGTTATAATATATTAATCACATAAATTAAATTAGGGAGGAACAAGCCAACTTGCCCATGATCACAATGCTATTGTAGAATTGAGTGTTCAAAGTACTCCACCATGTCACTTTGTCCAGGTAATTTAAATATACTCATAACTTGAAAGTTTATATTTGATTGTATAAATTTACTTATTATATGTTTGAAATTTTGATAGCAAACTCATGATGATATGCATCTATCCAATTCGGATATTTTGTATTCTTATGGTCTAGTTACTACATCTCCACTCACAATGGTAATTTCTACTAATTTATTTATAAAAATTAATATATTGACTTGCCAATTTTTCTTAATTTTCTTGTTCTCTTGAATTCATGTATCTAGCAACAATGGGACCCAAATTGCGACATGACTCTAATGAAACAGCCTACTTTCTCAAGCGTGGTTATTTTATTACAGGTATAATTCTCATTTTTTATATCCTTTCTTATTTATTATTATGACATATAATATTTATTTACTAAAGAATATATATATTTTAATTTACATGTGTATACACAGGCTCAAATATCTCAAACTCAACCTTCAAAGAGAGACAATCTGAAAGATGAAGCATGGAAAAATCTATCTAGGCTCATGGTGCTGCAAGTCAAGTTTATTTTATTTTTCATGCTTATGCTTACGTAATGAGCCTTAGCCTTTTTTTTAAGAGCTACAGTACTAAAATCTATGAGGAAACTTTGACAAATTTTTTATTCTTTTGGAATCAAACATGGGTTCTTGAAAAACTATATATATTTGTTGATTTTTTTAATATATTTTTGACTCTTATAGAATCATATAGTAGAGAGAATTTTATTTTTTCAGGTTATGGTCATCAAAACTCAAAACCTGTACATCATTTGCTCTTTTTTATACATGACATTTCTTCCTCCCAAATATGGTTCAACCAGTCACTCTCAAAACTACCAAAATTGGTAAAACCAACCCAATTTGGTAGTTGAACCATTTGACTTCTGCCTTCCCTATTCTTGCTGCCTGCTACAAACAAAAGTAACAATTTTCATTTTATTAGGAAGTTCTAGCTCCATGTTATTTTTAGCCAATAGCAAATATGTTACTTTCAGTCAATTTTGATGAAAAGAAAGGGATAGAGAGAGAGATTTATCTTAAAAACCTGTTTTGAAGTTTATAAGAGAAATCAGAAACGTACAACACCATATAAACAGAAGGAAATTGTTTCCTTGATCCATGTTTGAAATATATAAAAAACAGATGATACATATATACAGAATACAGTGGAATTTCATTATAAATTACTCCCGAAGTACATGTAGATGGGTTGACCGATCCTGAAGATCGGCAACATGGCTGTTGGTATTGTTTAAATACTGTCTCCACAAATCAAACCTGAAGCAAAAGTCTTGTGTAATCATTAGCATCCTTCCCCGATCAATTACTTGCAGAAGGCCCGAAGTACATGCAGATGGGTGGATCGATCCTGAAGATCTCGCGAATGGCTGATGGTATTGTCCAAATACCGTCACCACAAATAAAACCCGAAGCAACTGCCCCTGCATAATCCTCTGCATCCTTCCAGTTCCCATTTAAACAAATTACTGTTCCAACAAACATGTCCATAAAATCCTTTTAAACCAGCTTCCAGCAAGTGATTTCTATCTATAAACTTGATTTGAGAAGCCATTTCCATTGTCCAAGCCTATCATTAAAGCATCAAAAAATGGAAGTTACAATTAATTTATTACACACCTAAAAGTGAAAAGTAGAAACATAGCAAATAATCTTTGGTGACCGGGTTCTTTAATTTGGGGAGTGACACATTTCAGAGGAAGCAAATCTTTTTTTTTTTTTAGAAAGATGAAAGCTTCATTGAAAACTGCAAATGACACCTAAAGGAAAAAATGGTGCAGCCAAAGCTATTACTGCAAATGAATTGCAACGTCCAAATCAAATCATTTGAGTCTTGAAATTCGTGGGGTATTTTTGTTGCCTTGCTCCAGACTTTGATATGGTGCAGCCAAAGCCAAAAACAAAATTTGGTTACCATCTAGTATTTCACAAGCTATTACTACTAAACAACCTAAAAGAATTATCACACATCATGTACAACAAGATTAGATTCCCCTTTCACCAGATTAAATTAAGTGATCAAGGAAATGAAACCCTAATAATACACTGTTCCAAATTACATCCTTTCATGATGGTAAATTGGGGAGTTTTTCAATGGATATCACAATAAGTTGGGGAGTTTTTCAATGGGGAGTTTTTCAATTGTTAACATACTTAATAAGTTGGGGAGTTTTTCAAGTATCAAGTATTAACATAATTAATAAGTTGGGGAGTTTTTCAATGGATATCAGAATAAGCAAATCTAAGTGAAAGGCCCTAGTTTTGCAATTAAATTCTATTATTAACATAAACAAACAACACCATTTTTTTATCTTCTTGAGATTAAAGTTATCAATCAAGCACGCCTTACCTTAATTAGATATAGCCCTCCAGGCTCTTTGATTCGTTGAAGTCCAATTAACAACAATGCTGCTGAAAAAATTAAGAAATCACCAAAGATGACAGAGTAAATTAGTTCGAATCCCCTCAAGAATTGAAACCCTAAATCTAGACAAACAAATCGAAAACTTAAATCATTCGCAAACGCTAAAGAGAGAAATCACCCGAAGAGATTCGTCAGAGATCGGAGATCGGAGCCACTATTGATGAGCGATGTCGATATAAATTGAGAGATTGAAATTGGCAATAGCAAATCTAAAATCCTTGATGAAATAGGTTGAAATCACTATATATCAAGAGAGAAAACAATAATAATGAGAAAAACTATTGGGTTTTGAATCGAAAATTGAAATGGAGAAGGGAAGAAACGAAATCTAAAATAGGTAGAGAGCCAGAGAAATAGAGGAGGGGAAGAAAGTCAGAAACAAGTAAACAACGTTGAAAAGGAGAAAGGAAAAATGAAACCTAAAATTAAAAAAAAAGGACGGGGAAGAAACAAACGTTAATGTTGACAGGGTTAACTAACGTTGGTGGTGTGGGAGCCGTTAGGGGTTAGTGGGTTTGGACACGTGGCGGCTTCTTGTGCGGGGGGACGGAGTGGGGGCACCATTTGGGGGCAGAGGATTTTTATCCGAGGGAGAAAGGATGAGTTGGGGTTTTTATTTCCATTAAATTGGAAAAATTAACTTCTAGTCCTTACCAACATCAATTTGCTCAATTTAGTCCCCAAATTTTCCTTGTTCTTCAATTTAGTCCATAACTTCAAAATTTCCTACAATTTGATCCTCCACTTATCCATTTTAATTCTCTAATAAAATTCTTAATACAATTCTAAGTTAGGTAAATACTATTTTTTTTTTGCAGTAGGTAAACACTAATTTAGGCTTCACAAAATATATATGAGTTTAGAAGTCAACCCATATATATGCCGACTCTTGGGTCATCAATCAATTAATTGATTAATTGATCAATTAAATGATTGATTGATTTTTATTAGTAATTGATCAATCAATTGATTGCGAAATTAACTGATTAATTGATCAATCAATTAATTGATTAATTTAGCTCTGAAATCAGTATAAATATATGAGTTTAGAATTTCTAAATTAACATTTCAGCTCCACGAAACAAACAAAAAAATTCTAAATTGATTATCAAAACGAAATTGGCCCTATTACTTCACATACGGTCTCCACTACAATTGCGAAAACAGGTTTGTTTGTCTTTTGAACATCTCTTCATTAAAGTACAACTAATGTATCAGTATGATTATTAATCTAACTTTAACAATGTTTTAGGATGGACACGAGATTGAATAGGCAGAAGAGAATAGCAATTTTGTCAGAAAGACAAAATTCAAGAAATGTTCAGCCTGCAATTGGTGAGGACATTCATCCAAGTAATGTTGCATCTATAGGAGATAAGTGTTATCTTATCAATCTTAAATTTCAAAATTCAATATGTATTTTAAATATGTAACTCAGATTGTATTTATCACTTGAGATATACTTGTAAACTTATGTAAGTATATCTACATCAATAGAAACCCAATGAGACCAAGTCTCTTTCACTCAATTCTATTCAATGGCAATCGGACCTATACCAATCAGCAACAATCACCGGTCTTCAACAATAATCGGCTAACTTGTCAAATCTGTGACAAGGTTGGCCATTCGGCTAAACTATGTCGAAAGGGCAAGCAATTTTTCAGCCCTCCTCCTCCCACTGCAAATCTTGCGACTCTCTCGGGTTCTAGTTCCTCGTGGTGCATGGATACAGGGGCAACACACCATGTTACTCCTCAGTTCCAAAATCTCAACTTAGCCTCAGAATATGATGGTCCTGATCAGATAGTTGTGGGTAATGGCCAAGGTTTGAACATCTCCCATTCAGGTTTAATTGATCTTCGTACTGCTAATAAACAGTTTCAATTGGAAGATGTTCTATTTGTACCGAGCATGAAACAAAACCTCATATCTGTTTCCAAATTTTGCAAAAATAATGGTGTTTTTATTGAATTTTATGATGACTATTTCTTGGTGAAGGATTTGTAGAGTCGTCAGGTACTGACCAAGGGATTGCTCATTGATGGTATCTATCGCCTTCCAGCTACAATCTTGCGCTCGCCTGTTGCCTTGTCTTCTCGGTGTCTGCCTCTTCATGAATGGCACAATCGTTTAGGTCATCCATCCAAGTCGGTTTTAGGTCAAGTGGTTAATCAATTTGAGCTTTCTTCTGCTTCCAATAAAAATTTCATTTGTACTGCATGTCAATGCAGTAAGAGTCATAAGTTGTCATTTGCACTTTCTTCCTTGTCGAGTTCTCGCCCATTGGAAACTATATATTCTGATGTTTGGGGTCCAGCTCCACAAATTTCAATGGATGGATTTTTCATATTACATTATTTTTGTTCATCACTACACTCGATACACCTGGTTTTATCCTTTAAAACGGAAATCTGATTTATTTGTTTTATTTCCAAAGTTTAAAGTTATGGTTGAAACATACTTTCAATTAAAAATTCAAACCATTTACTCTGATGGATGAGGTGGATATGAGCATCTAAAAAAATATTCCAAACACATGGCTTAAACCATCTTCAAACACCACCTCACACACCCGAACACAATGGAATTTCAGAAAGAAAACATAGGCATATAGTAGAAACTGGAAACACTTTACTCCACCATGCTAAACTACCCAAAACATTTTGGAGCTTTGCTTTCCAGACGGCTGTTTATCTAATCAATAGAATGCCTACTCCTTTACTAGGCAATAAATCACCATTTGAGATTCTATTTCAAACACGGCCAAATTACAACAAATTAAAAACCTTTGGATGCCTTTGCTTTCCTTGGCTCAAACCGTATGCTAAATCAAAATTAGAGCCCAAATCCAAGCCCTGTGTATTTATTGGTTACAGTCCTAATCAAAGTGCTTACAGGTATTATGATCTTGCTGATAAAAAGATTTTTACATCTCGCCATGTCATCTTTCATGAAGCAGAGTTTCCCTTTCAATCAAACACTGTATCTTCCTCATTAGCAAAGAACACCAAGTCGAGTGAAAGTCCTTCAAGTCTCTTAAAAATGACTCCTTCAGCGATTATACCATCAAGGCCAGCAACTCCCTC
The DNA here is from genome assembly GCA_001974825.2 of Corchorus olitorius. Taxonomy (NCBI): domain Eukaryota; kingdom Viridiplantae; phylum Streptophyta; class Magnoliopsida; order Malvales; family Malvaceae; genus Corchorus; species Corchorus olitorius. Next base: position 58,225 of record AWUE01016219.1, on the reverse strand, counting down.
TCGGTTAGTTCTCTCCGACTCCAATTCTTCTCCTTCTTCATCATCTTTCAATAACACTTCTCACCAGGAAACAAATGAGGCCGCGCTATCACAGCAAGATTCTTCTTCATCTGAGAATAGCATGCTCGAACTTCCTCCTCCACCGAGAAAACAAAAGAACTCCTCAATGCAAGTTGTGATTCACAAACCTGCTGACAATGCACATTCCATGCGTACAAGAGCTAAGAACCAGATCTTCAAACCAAAATTGATCAACATAGCCACAAAGTATCCTCTGCCAGATACTTTGGAACCCACATGTGTGACTCAAGCCTTGAAAAATGAACAATGGCGCCGAGCAATGTCAGATGAAGTGAATGCGTTGCTTCGCAATGGTACCTAGGAATTGGTTCCCTCCAATCCATCTCAGAATGTTATCGGGTGTAAATGGATCTTTAAATTGAAGCGGAATTCCGATGGGAGTATATCTAGATACAAGGCCAGACTGGTTGCAAAGGGCTTCAATCAACGCCAAGGAATTGATTTTCAAGAAACCTTCAGTCCAGTGATTAAACCAACCACAATCAGACTAATTCTATCTATTGCAACCCAAAGAAATTGGATGGTTTTACAGCTTGATGTGAATAATGCGTTCTTACATGGAACGCTTAATGAAACAGTGTATATGAGGCAACCTCCAGGCATGATTGATTCTTCTAATCCAACGCATGTTTGCAAATTGAAGAAAGCCATATACGGCCTTAAACAAGCTCCTCGTGCCTGGTACAATGAACTTCGAGCCTGCTTGCTGAATTTTGGGTTCAAGCAATCTCATTCAGACCCTTCATTATTTCTATTCCATCAAGGTGAAATTACTACTTATTTCTTGGTCTATGTGGATGATATTTTGCTAACTGGCACAAGCAATTCCCATTTGCAAGAAGTTGTTGCAGCTCTCTCTGCCAAATTTTCTCTCAAGGATCCGGCACCATTGAACTATTTTCTTGGCATTGATGTGATTCCTTCTTCATCAGGTCTATTTCTATGCCAACGAAAATATGCAGTAGATCTATTAGAACGCACCTCCATGCTTGATGCCAAACCAGTCTCCTCTCCATTACCATCCACATGCTATTTTACCAAAGATGATGGAGATTTGCTTGATGATGCCTCTCTATATCGAAGTATCATTGGAACCCTGCAATACCTTCTAATTACTCGACCTGATCTGGCATATGCAGTAAACAAAATGGCACAATTTATGAATGCTCCTACAACCGTTCACTGGCAAGGTCTCAAACGCATTCTAAGGTATCTAAAGGGTACTACTACTTACGGTCTGTTGCTTAAATCTACTCCATCTCCATTTGAATTAGTTGCATACTCGGATGCTGATTGGGCTGGAGATTCTGGAGATAGGAAGTCTGTCTCGGCGTTTCTTATTTACTTTGGAGGTAATTTAATCTCATGGAAGAGCACTAAGCAACGGACTGTAGCTAGGTCATCCACAGAAGCTGAATATAAAGCCATTGCTAATGCTGCCTCTGAAGTAACTTGGGTGCAAAATCTGTTGAATGAACTTGGATTGTCATGTTCTTCCACTCCAACAATTCATTGTGACAATATGGGAGCTACTTATGTTTCAATCAATCCGGCTTTTCACTCCAAAATGAAACATGTTTCTATTGATTTCCATTTTGTCAGAGATAAGGTTAAAGCTGGACAATTATCAGTCAGCCATGTTTCATCTCGAGATCAACTTGCAGACCTTCTTACAAAGCCTTTGCCGAGACAGAGATTTTGTGAATTAACTGCCAAGATTGGAGTCCTTCCAGTGACTCAATCTTGAGGGGGACTATAGGAGATAAGTGTTATCTTATCAATCTTAAATTTCAAAATTCAATATGTATTTTAAATATGTAACTCAGATTGTATTTATCACTTGAGATATACTTGTAAACTTATGTAAGTATATATACATCAATAGAAACCCAATGAGACCAAGTCTCTTTCACTCAATTCTATTGTTTCCTAAACTCTACAGCATCCACACAGAGCAACCTTATCAATTCAGGCAGCCCAACTCAAGAAAACTTGCACACACCTAGCCAAGGTCCACGAACCGAGAATAATGTGTTTGGTCAAACACTTATGTCTAGCAATTTATTTCAAGGTAATTCATTAAGATTATTACATTCAAAACCTACGATCTTATTATTCCTATACCATTATTATTCAATTCAATAACCTTGATATTAATATAGGTATGCATAATCAACGAAACCTACTTACACCTCTTCATTAATCACCAAATTTTGCAATGAATTTTTTGTCACAAAGACAAAATACAAGGAATGTACGGCCCGCAATTGGTGAGAACATTCATCCAAGTAATGTTGCATCTATACAGAGCAACATTATCAATTCAAGCAGCCCAAATCAAGAAAACTTGCAAACACCTAGCAAAGGACGAACCGAGAATGTCGGTTCCAGTCAATCAAGTTCACCACTTTTATATACACAAATAAATTATAATAATGTGTTAATACACCTATGTCTAGCAATCTATTTCAAGGTAAGTCATCAAGATTATTACATTTATTAAATAATATCTTATTATTCATATACCATTATTGAATGCAAAAACCTTGATATCAATATAGGTACGCATAATCAACTAAGCCCACTTACACCTCTTCATCAATTACCAAATTTTGAAATGAATTTTTTTCTCACAAAGACAAAATACAAGGAATGTACGGCCCGCAATTGGTGAGAACATTCATCCAAGTAATGTTGCATCTACACAGAGCAACATTATCAATTTAGGCAGCCCAAATCAAGAAAGCTTGCAAACACCTAGCCAAGGACGAACCGAGAATGCCGGTTCCAGTCAATCACATTCACCACTTTTATGTCCACAAATAAATTAGAATAATGTGTTTGGTTATACACCTATATATGTCTAGCAATCTATTTCAAGGTAATTCATCAAGATTATTACATTTACTAAATAATATCTTATTATTCATATACCATTATTGAATTCAAAAACCTTGATATCAATATAGGTCTGCATAATCAGAGAAGCCCACTTACACCTCTTCATCAATCACCAAATTTTGCAATGAATTTTATGTCTTCAAATACATTGCCTTCAAGAGGGATACAATATTCATCTATGCAAAATAATGTGACTTATGAGGTTGGCCAATCGTCTACGACAAGACATTTATCTCAAAGCCCCACAAGTTAAGGTATATTTTACAGTTTTTAAATAATAATAATTTAGATTTAGATTATTTTTATTATTCCCCCACCATGACTAAGTATTTTTTGTTTGTAATGTAAAGGTGCACATTATGTTCGACGCCCACAAAACAATATTATTAATGGAAGTGGAGGCACGCAGCATGTTGATACCTCACAACCAACCATTACACAAACTCCACAGTCTACACACAAAAGTATGTATGCTATTACTACTTCCTTAATATTGATTTTAACTAAAATATTCATTAAATTTATGATTATGTTATAGGGACTATTTTTGAGCCTTGGGATTTCAGAGGTCCAACACATGAATATCAGCATTGTGGGGCAATATTTTGATACGAAGAACATGCAAACAAATCAAAACGACCCAGGCAACCAAAATTCTCATTGTGTTGTAGAGAAGGAAAGGTCAAACTGCCATTATTGAAAAAGACCCCACCTTTTCTAAATCAGTTGTTAAGCTACAATAGTGGTGGACAAGCAAAGCTATTTCGAGATAATATCTGTGCTTACAATTCCATATTTGCTTTTACTTCTACTGGAGGCAAGGTAGACAATGCAGTTAATAATGGTCATGGACCATATTTGTATTTCGTTAATGGTGTAAATCATCATAAAATTGGTACTTTGTTGCCGGCTGAAGGTCAAACACCGAGGTTTGCACAACTTTATATATTTTATACAGAGCATGAGGTCTCCAACAGATTACGTGTAATGACTTCTAGCAATGGGCAATTTGGTCTTGACTCAAATGTAGTAGAAGGTCTAATCAAGATGTTGGATAAGCACAATCCATTGGTGAAGGTATTCAGAATGGCCAGGGACAGATTCAAGGAAGGTGATTTCCATAATATCAAGATCAGACTAATTAGTAGACATCAAGATGGTGGGTCACAGTATAATATGCCAACTGCTTCCGAGGTTGCCGCACTTATTGTGAATGAAGGAAACAATCCATCCATGGATAGAAATATAATTGTAGAGCAACACGAAGGGGGCCTCAAAAGAATAACAGAGCTCCATCCAAGTTTCATGGCCATGCAATACCCAATATTGTTCCCATATGGAGAAGATTTTTATTGGCCAGATATCATGTATGTCATTGCAGAAGCATAACCAAGTTCCAGCAACCAGAACAAAAGAAAAATTTGTAACCTTTCGAGACACTCTGGCTTATAGATTACAGCAACGACGTGGAGAAGGAGACACTTTGCTTCGTGGAGGTCGTTTATTTCAACAATTCATTGCAGATGGTTTCACAACATTGGATGATGAGAGAATCGGTTATATCCTAAGGAATCAACACCTATGGCGGTCTGAAGTGTTGAATGGTTTAAAAGATGCAATTTGCAGGGGAGACACTACAGCAGCAGCTCTTGGACGAAGGTTTCTTCTTCCTTCAAGCCACACTGGTAGTCCGAGATATATGGTGCAATACTACCAAGATGCTATGGCCATTTGTAGGTCTTTTGGAACACCAGATATTTTTCTAACATTCACTTGCAACCCTAAGTGGAAGGAGATTCAAAGTTTTCTAGATTTGATTCCTGGACAAAGTCCTGAAGATAGACCAGATATTATTATATCGAGTTTTCAAGATAAAGTTGGATGAATTAATGAATGACTTGCGAAAAGGAAATCACTTTGGACTGGTGAATGCTGGTATGTTCATCATTCATTTCATACAAATATAATTTTGTTTAGGTGGACATGTATGATATATATATAATATATATATATATAATTGACTTAATTAAGTTAAGTCATAAATTACTGTGTAATTGATTTGATTAATCAATTAATAATTATTTTAACTAATTTCTTTCCATAAAAATAGGAATAACCAATCAATATATGATTAGGTTTATTTTTTAATTATTCAAAAATAGTAATTTTTTTAATTATTTTTATATACCACTTTTGTGTATTGCATAGAAGATTATATGAATTTCATATTAATTTATTTTATTATTTTTTTTCAGCAATATACACGGTTGAGTTTCAGAAGAGAGGTTTGCCACATGCACATATCCTTCTTTTCCTGAAACCAGAATATAAGCGTAAAGACCCATCATCATTAGATGAAATCATTTCTGCAGAACTGCCAGATTGAACATGCTAAATAAATAAATGAATCTAATCGTTAATCAACTTGATTGATGATTATTTGATTTTGTCATAAATAAATGAATCAATTAGTAATTATGTTAGCAAAAAAATAGATTGATTGAACATACTAATAAATTAGTGAATCAAATTAGTCATTAATTAATTGCCAAAAAAATTAGTCGTTAATTAACTTTGCCAATCAAAGTTATAACTGATTGATGATTATTACATTTTGCCATAAATAAATGAATCAATTAGTAATTATGTTAGCAAAAAATAAATTGATTCAACATGCTAAATAAATAAATGAACCAAGTTAGTCCTAAGTCAATATTGCCAATCAAAGTAACTCCCATAATTTTTCCATAAATAAATGAATCATTTAGTAATTACGTTAGCAAAAAAATAAATTGATTGAACATGCTAAATAAATAAATGAATCAAGTTAGTGATCTTTAGTTAATTTTGTCAATCAAAGTTGTTTGATTGATGATTATTTAATTTTACCATAAATCGATACAAAAAAAAATTACCATAAATAAATTAGTAATTATGTTACCAAAAAAATAAATTATTGAACATGTCGTTAGTAAATTTTTCCAATCAAAGTTATAATTGATTTTTTTCCAATCAAAGTTGTAATTGGTTGATGATTATTTAATTTTACCATAAATTTGCTACCAAAAAAATTTACCATAAATAAATAAATAAACTAGTAATTATGTTACCAAAAAAAATTTATTGAACATGTCGTTAGTAAATTTTTCCGATCAAAGTTGTAATTGATTTTTTTCCAATCAAAGTTGTAATTGATTGATAATTATTTAATTTTACCATAAATCGCTAGCCAAAAAAATTATCATAAATAAATAGATCAATTAGTAATTATGTTACCAAAAAAATAAATTATTGAACATGTCGTTAGTTAATTTTGCCAATCAAAATGTAATTGATTGAAGATTATTTAATTTTACTATAAAATCGCTACCAAAAAAAATTACCATAAATAAATAAATCAATTAGTAATTTTGTTACCAAAAAAATAAATTATTAAACATGTCGTTAGTTAATTTTGCCAATCAAAGTTGTAATTGATTGATGATTATTTAATTTTACCATAAATCGCTACCAAAAAAATTACCATAAATAAATAAATCAATTAGTAATTATGTTACCAAAAGAAAATTATTAAACATGTCGTTAGTTAATTTTGCCAATCAAGTTGTAATTGATTGATGATTATTTAACTTTACCATAAAATCGCTACGGAAAAAATTACCATAAATAAATAAATCAATTAGTAATTATGATACCAAAAAAGTAATAATAATTCTTCGTGCCCCTCCATTTTTTCACACACAATGCTCCCTCCTGATGTGTCCATCACACGTTATGCTACGTGTCTTCTCTCTCTTATTTTCAATTTTTATTTTGTTTATTAAGTTTAGGCTTAATTTCACTAAGTTTAGCCTCAAATTAAAATTTTATTTTTATTTTAAGGGTAAATTTCAAAATTAATAATTTATTGTTATAGGGTTTTAGAAAGAAAATACAAAACTAATTTCACTAAATTTAGCCCCAAATTAAAATTTTATTTTTATTTTAAGGGTAAATTCCATAATTAATAATATTGTTATAGGATTTTAGAAATAAAATATATATAACTAATTCACTAAGTTTAGCCCAAATTAAAATTAAAATTTTATTTTAAGGGTTAGAAAAATTAAAATTTATAATTGGTGTATTGGAACCAATAAAATGATAACATGTGGCCTGGCGTATGATGGTCACATCAGGAGGGAACATTGTGTGTGACAAAATGGAGGGGCGTGTAGCAAAGTCCAAAAAAAAAATTATTGAACATGTCATTAGTTAATTTTGCCAATCAAAGTTGTAACTGATTGGTGATTATTTAATTTTACCATAAAAGTCGTTAGTTAACTTTGCCAATCAAATTTATAACTGACTGATGATTATTAACTTTTACCATAAATAAATGAATTTTACCATAAAAAAATCAATTGATTGAACATGGTAAATAAATTGATGCCAAAAAACAAGAACATGCTAAATAAATAATTGAATTAAGTTTGTGAAGTCTAAACTAATATTTGCCTAGCTTATAATTTTATTAGTGAATTAAATTGGTAATTGGAGGATCAAATTGAAGGAGAATTAGAGGTCTTGGACTTACATGAAGGAAATGAAAGTTGTGAGGATAAATACATAATATAACCAATTGATATAAAGGAACTAAATATTTCTCTCTTATTTCTCTTTCCCGTCATAACAATTGAACTTCATTTTTTTTCTTTACTCAACCGAAAACTAACCCTCTTTCTCTCTAAAATCTTGCACTCAAAATTTCACCAAATTAAACATGCAATTATAGAAGAAGAATCCTCCTTCCAAGCTCTTTCATTTGGTGTAAATATATTGGGACTTTATGGAGTTTATGTTGGGTTTTTAATCAAGGTAAGGAGGAGTTAAATTCCTTAAGAATTTCATGATTGAAGTTGTTTTGAGAAAGATTATTAATTTATTTTGTGTTTGGGAGGTGGAAGCAAGGATCTTGGAAGCATAAATGGGCACTTGAAGGAGTAAGAAATTGTAAAATTCGGACTTTGGGTAAGTGGTTTTGATAGTTTGATGAAAAAATTGAATTTGATATTGTGATTGTTGGGTTTTTGTTGTTTTGAAGCTTATAATATGTTTATGTTAGTTTGGGTGTTGATTTCATGTATTGGAATTGGAAAATGGGTGAGAATAGTGGAAAAATGGCTAAAAATAGCCAAATATATGGGCTGCCGGAATATTTCCAGATTCCGATGAATAATCCGGCTATCGCAAGAATAGGAGGAAGAAGAAGAGGAAAAAAAAAAAGGAGAGGGTTGTTTGGGCAGCGCTAGCCGGCCCAAACACTAGGCCAGGCGCGCGGCCCAGCGCCTTGGGCCAAGCTTGGGGCCTAGTGAGGCCCAAGCAGGAAAAAAAAAAGAAAAAGGAAAAGGAAAAGGAAAAAGAAAAGGGAAAAAAAAAAGGGAAATAGGAAAATAAGAAAATTAAAGATTTATTTGGAAATAAATATTTGCGTCTAATAAATTGGAAAGTGGAATTACTATTTTACCCTTGGATGGGTAAATTACTAAATTACCCTTAAGATATTAAATTACGAAATTATCCTTTGAGGAGTAACTTTAAGAATTGGACTGCAATGGTTGTGATAATTTGTCCGAATAATTCTCGTGTTTCTCCGTAATATTCGTAGGAATGTCCATTTTACCCTTCGAGTGGTAAATTACTACTTTATCCTTAGTTAGTAAAAGTGTACTAATATATCCTATTAAGCCATGATTTCGAATCTGGTCATATGTATATTGTAGAATGAAGCGGATAAAGCATTGGAATTAACGTAAGTGATAGAAAGACCATGTTACCCTTAGAAGCATGTAATTACCATATTGCCCTTGAGTGGTAATAATGAACTAACCCGTTCCGTTGAGCCACGGTTTCAAATTCGATCGATTAGGATCACCAAGCATAAGTCATACACCGTGCCACCATACTCTGAGGGTGTATGACTGGGAAACTACCATAGTAGTCCCTTTTTGGTAAGCTTACCATGTTACCCTTGATTGGTCTAAATTACCAATATGCCCCTTAGTCATCAAATTTACGAAATTACCCTTAAGGGTGGGATTGAGAGAATTCGACTATGTTGCTCACATCAATAAATTCGTATGTACGTTGTGAATTCTATAATAAGTGAAAATGACAATTTTACCCTCGAACGAGTGAAATTACAACTTTGCCCTTAGAAAAGGATTTGGCTTATCTGAACTTGATAATTGAACGTGTAAGGTTAAAGGATTATCGTATCAGCCTTAAGATGTTAAAATTACGTATTTGCCCTCGTTAGTAAAAATTACAATTTTGCCCCTTACGGCTAGAAATGATTAAATGAATTCTAGAAAGTGTATTCGGACTCTGAAACTCGTATTAAACCCTATAACACATAATTAGACGCGTTAAACTCCTCGATATTAGACCGTGGGTCTGGGTTATGTGTTTCTTCTGATTTTATTCCATCTTACTTGACTGATTTGGTTTATTATCTTGATTTTGATTGATTGTGTTGGTTTTACTCTGGTTTATGACTTTGATATATGATTTTAATATTAATGGTTTTCTTGTGTTTGGTGCACTTCTCAATCAGACGGCCAAGGCGCTGATCGAGATACCAGTTAGGCTCACCGTCGATTCACTTTGGGGGTATACAAGTCCCCTGAACTGTGAGTGGGCTATCCTCAACGGAAATGTTTTATTACTGTTCTTACATAAATGATTTATAAAATGTTTTGATAAATGTTTTGGGTGCATGAATGACCTGGTTTTGTTTTAAAGAATTTGTTCAAGCATACGGGGACTTATGGATGTAGCTCCAGGAGTACGTATGACTTGTTGGTGGAGCTTCTCAGCGCTGGTGTATTTGTTTTAACGGACCATGGCTTTCGTTTTGGATCCGCATGGTCCGTAGCTCCAGGCCCGACATGCCATAATTATTTATCTATTTATCGGCTCGGCATGTGCATGAGAGAGCTAAATTGGGTATGTTGTGACCATCGCGCAGTACCGGACCCAAGCTAACGTCAGGGGAACAGGCTTGTTTGGAGAAATAAGAAAAATGGCAATTTTACTAATTATTTTGATGATGACTAAAATGCCCCTGACGGTTCTGGAGGTTGACTCGAGCCAAGGTCACTCTGGATATGTTTTATTGGCAGCCCATTTGTTTTATGAAACGATAAATGATTTTATGTACTCGTTTTTTATTAATGATCTGGATTTTATAATTGTTGTTTTATGAACTGTTTTGGTTGTGAGTGCACCCCACCTTCTCGGATCCTCTTTTGAGGGTGGCTCACTCACTGGGTACATTTGTGTACTCACCCCTCAAATTCTTGTTGTGTTTTCAGGGTAGTTAGGATTCAGTATTCCTTTGGCGGTCGAGTCTGTGGCGTAGGCTGTTATCACTGCTCTTAGAGGTACTTCTCACTACATGACGGGTCCCACTGGCATTGTCTCTATTAATTGTCATTCTTCGTGCCTTGTTTCTTGATTACTAACTCACTATTTCAATTTAACTTGGGTTTTGATTTAAAATACTTTTATTAATTCGGTTTTTTACGAATTTCGCTTTGACTCTGATTTGTAAACACGAGTATTTCAAATTTATCCTATATTCCCGCTATTATTGTTTTTTATCCGATATCGACGCTTCGCGATACCTTGGATATGTGTGATGCATGGCACGTAGTTCAAGGAGACGTGGCGGTTGTTCATGCTCGACCTCCGGATCGGGGCGTGACAAAGTTAAACGTTAGTTAACTTTGCTGATCAAAGTTATAATTGATTCATAATTATTTAATTTTGGCATAAATAAACCAATCAATTAGTAATTTCCAATCAAAATTATAATTCATTGATTGATTGACTATATGCTAATAAAATTAAAATTAATTGATTGATTAATTCACCATAAATCATGACATGTTTCCTATATTAATCACCACCCACTTTACAAGCTTTATATTCACCATTATATATATGATATGTAGCTTCGTTTAAAAAATTTACAACAGATTCCAATTCTCTAGCGTCATTCTCTTCTTTCTTTACTTTGAACCTTTTTATTTTGACTTGCTTTTCTTCCATTAGAGAAATCAAAATGCAAGGCTTTCATTTTCTAAAACAAGAATCTCAAATTAGAGATCATTGGAGACTGAAGGTTTGCATCACAAGATTATGGGAAGCCATTAATACGAAAAATGGAGAATTCATCGGTCTAGGCATGAAAGTTCAAGATGAACAGGTACATACTTTTTAAAACAATAATTTTAAATGTTGCAAATTTTTTTAAAAAAAAAATTTAGGTACGATTGCCAATCAATTTACTCATTGTAGGGTGATCATATGCATGGAATGATATTTAAAAATTTAGCCCATAATTTCAAGGGTAAATTGAAGGAAGGATCCATATACTCAATACGAACCATACAAATTCGTCCTTATGTGGGCAACTTTAAGGTGGTCCGAGAACATTACATGTTTGTGTTCTCAAATAGGACTGTTGTTGAAGAAATTCACGAGGACAACAATACAATTGGAAGACATAAATTTGATTTAGTAGCTTTTGATCAAATTCAAAGAACACCACGTGACAACCAATATCTGATAACGTAATTAGTATTTTTTTTTCAATTCTCATTTCTTTATTACTATTTTTTTTTTCCAACTCATTATGCCCTAAATTAATGAATTATTATGTAAAATAATAAAATTCATTATTTCTATTTACAAATTTTGTTGGGAGGTTAAAACAGATGAGCCCACTTATTGGGCAAACCTATGATGAGCGTTTGCAGGCCGATGTTGAGCGTAAGCAAAGGAGAATACTTCAATTGGAGGATGGAAGGTATTATTTATATTTTATAAAATTAAAAAATTAATTGTTTTCGTATATGACCAAAACTTATTTTCTTTTTCTTTTTATGGTTGATAATGTTACCAATTATAGTAATAATAAAATAATTATGTTACCATTGAAAATTTTAAATCACTTTTAATTTTGCAGTGGCAATCTTTTGGTACTAACCGTATGGGGGTAGTTCTTAATCAGAATAACTAAACTCAAAAGACAATCCAAAAGTTTTGATTGTCACTTCAACTTATATCAAAAAGTACAAAGGTAGTTTATCAATTTTAAATGTCTTTAGTTACATAATATTTTTAGCCATACATGTATAATCAAATTATAAATAAATATGCAAATTATACAGACGTTAACAACCAATCATCCACAAGTGCAATAAAAATCTACATCAATTTGGATATTCCAAAAGTATCTGCAATTATGAAAAGGTATGAATACTATTCAATTTGTTTAATTAATCTTAAAACTATAATTTTTAATTAGTTTTATGTTACATAGTTTTCTGGTAGATATTCAAAGATAGAGATTTACGGCACACCACGACAACAAGTAATGGGAGATGCAGAGGCAATTTTTAATAATAGAAAGCCTGTAACACATATAAAATCAATGATTATGCTTCAAAGAAATAAGGTTGTATTCCATAATAACTTTTATCATTATCATTTTTAATGGTACAATTTTAATAAGTTATGTATATTTAACACATTTTAACTTTTGCTATGAAGAATAAAGATTTCACGTGTAAAATAACCATCCTAAAAGTGGATACAACATTTGGATGGTACTCCTTAGCATGTGGCTGCAACAAGAAGATATCTGAGGTTGATGGGAAACATTTTTGTACTGCGTGCAATGTTAATGTCTCAGATCCAATTCCAAGGTAAATGATATAAATATTATGTTGTAATAAATTCTATAATTAAGCATAAAAACTTACATTACGTCTTTAAAATTTTAATAGGTATAAACTTAGTGTGGATGGTTTTGATCATAATGGTAGTGCATCATTTGTTCTATTTGATGCTGAAGCAAAAGAGCTGCTTAAGAAAGATTTTCGTACACTATATGACATTTCTTTAGAGGTAAGTATTTCCTTACTATTCATTACATAAAATCGATTTCCTTTATAATTATTTATTCTTACAAATTTATGATTATTGCATTGTAGCAAAATGGCGATGACGAGATCTAAGAAATTTTTGAAAAACTTCTTGGAGAAAAACTAATTTTTGAAACGAAATCGACAAGATATAATGTCGACACAGGGAGTACAAAGCGCACAGTTAGTAATGTGTACAAGTTTAATCATAAAGTTGTTACGAAAGGTATGTTACAAATTATATTTAACATTAATCATATAATCTTTTTCAAAAATAAATAATGAAAATGTTGATGATTATTAAAATAATCTATTACAAGTGGATCGGCCCGCGCTGGCGCGTCGGGCGTTCAGAAATTTACTTCTTTGAACAATTTCCTATTTAAATTAAATTGTTTGATGCGTAGGAAAATTCGAAAATACTATGATTTTAAATGTGTTACATTTTAAAAGGCTATACTATTAACATTGAGCATATGCCCTAAAGTTAGCAATAAATAATAAATAGTTCGTACATGGATATGTACAATAGCTTCAATTTTGTATCCTCCTCTAAAGTGTGTAGCACTTAAACAAAAACTAAGTTTACTCTCTTCTTCATATGGACATTTTTTTAATGTAAATCAAATGTAAAAAACAGATAAAGTTAAAAGGTTCTTCAAAATATTAATTAGACGGCAATAGTTCTTCTTTGGTCTTCAATTATTATTTTGTTGTTGTGACCCATTTTTTTGCTATTTTGAAGACATTTAGAAATTATTATTAGTTGTTTGATAAGACATTGCATCACTGGAAACAAATGGTTTGTGGTCTCTTCAGAATTCACAAATTGCATCTTTGGCTAAGTTAACATTATTGAAAAACAAAACTTGATGATTAACCATCTTCGGTTTAGTTATCAAATTAAAATAAAACCTATTTGTTATGTTTTTGGGCTGGCCAATAAGTTCATTTGTATTCTGAAAACAGTCTTGTCTATAATGGACTGATCATATCATCAGTATAGGATTTAGCTTTAATTTTTACTTAAAAATTTTATATCAGAGCTATTTAAACGTTTATGCTGCTAACCAACTAATGTTACAATTCTAAATTGTAATTCATGGGTTGAATAGCATTAAAAGACATCGTTAAAAAGTGCTCCCACACAGCATAAGGCTTCGCTAAGTCTTGAAAATTCTCTGTAAATTAAGAAATAGTCAACTCAAATCATAGAAAAATTCTTTGTAAATTAAGAAATACTCAACTCAAATCATGATCCTTAGTTATCTTATCTAACAACTTTGTTCTAACTTAAAAGAAAATATTATTTATTTCGTAGAATAATTAAGTAGAGAGGTTACAATTCTAGATAATTAAGAGGGATATGATTTATTATAACATTTATGTGAAAGGAAAGGATAATTACAAAAAAAGGCTCAAGGGCAAGAACTGGCTAGAAACTAACCTAGGGTCTTCTTAGTAATTTGGCAAGTGAGAAAAGACAGAAAAGGACAAAAAAAAGTTCAAATGGAGCCTCCATATCGATCCTCAAAATGGGCCTTTGGTAAATTTCCTAGGTCTTTCAAATACTATTTAGTATATATATATATATATATATTTATATATATAATGGCAGATAACACTTTTATCCATCCACCCAATGCCAAAGATAAAGACTGAAGATGTAGTTTCAATACCCAAAACTACAACCTTCGAAATTGGATGTTCATCAGAAGAGGTTGTCAAAGAGTCACCATCAAACAAACAATGCATGAGGGAGTGAAAGGATTTTTCTTTCTACCAAAGACAAAAAAAAAATTGTTTATTTTATCTTCAATAAGATGATTAGATAATCCAAACATTTTATTTTATATTGACACACGTCCTTTCAATAATTTTTATGTCTTTTTTATCTTACTAATTTGTTTACATTATGTTGTTTTAATTTAATACTTTACAATTTTAGCATTATCAATCAATATTTTACATCCTCCTCAATTTTAAAAAAGAAACAAAGTTAAAATCGTACAACATTCCTCAACTATAATTTCTTTAATTTTTTTTCATCCCTGAACAACGTCCGATTTATAAATCAGTTCTTACTAAGATTTAAGGTGACTTTCCATGTTTTTTTTTTGGGTTAAAACCTTCCATTTAATTAGTTCCTTATCTTGTATAGCAAACAATGTGAACTTATTCACATCATTTTAAATCCATTGCATCACTATCCATGAAATGTGTTTCAAGGGGAAACTACCAAACGGGCTGATGACTTCTTTGACATTGCACGGTCTTATGATGCAAAGCCTGATTCAATTTATTTAAACAAGAGTTCAACAAACCATTGATAAATCATGCAATTGACAGTATATCATCCAATTACTAGTAGGAAAATCCGAGTTCAAAATACGCCTTAAAAGAGTTCAATATGGATTCTCTACGGATTAAAACAAAGAGTTTTAGGTAGTGTGCTTTGAAATTTGAATGCATACAAGAACTTTTTTTTATATGAAGGTGCTTAAAAGTTATTAGCATAGAAATTTTTTTTTACGAGAATTAGCTTTATGCTTTAACAAAAACAAAGCTTTGACTAGTACAAAGTTGGATCAAATTTCGCTGGCTAGGTTGCTTAACAAAAACCTTAGGATGGTTCCTCTTTTTAGAAATCATGACAAAGCAGGTGCAACGGTTTTCATTAGAACCCTAAAATGGATATGGCAATGGCGCTATTGGCAAGCTGTTTTAGGCACTCAGGTAAAGAGAATATCTAACAAATGAATTAACCTACTACGTGTACTAAGATATGCCACCCTTGGATGAGGTAGGTCGTTTATTTTCTATACCATTGATTTTTTTATTTTTTTTTGTACTTGAGGTCCTAGTCATTAAAACTAAAAGTCTAGCACTCTACCATCATACCAAATGCTCGATGACATATACCATTGATTTATTTAGCTTTAAAACACCATTTTTTTTTTTGTGCTAAGGAGCGGTAGCTTTACAGCTTTAGGTCATGCCAATCTAATCAAGTCCTCATGTAACCGCTTGTGTAATCTTCTTGGTGGGTTGTCAATTTTGTATCACCAATAATGAAAATTAACAAATCCTCATTCTAGGGTGGTTATGGACCCGACCCAGTCGAAGACGAGTTGGGTAAATAGAAAAGCAGAAAGCAGTTCGTCGTAGTCCTGGGCACGGCCAAGACAAGCCCAGACCAACTCTGGTCAGTGGGCCGAAAGGAATAGTTATAGGCCTCCAAATTCGAACTAAAGCCCAACTAAATCATATTGGGTGGCCTAGGCCTGACCAGCCCAAATGTCCCAAAATGATAAGCAAAAACCCACATCTATTTTAACCTATCTCTACCTTCTTATATAAACCCTAGTTGTTGCGTCTTGCCTTCTTCGTTTTTTTGGTAGGGTTTTCCTCCGCCGTTTCTCATTTAACAACAAAGCTCGGAAGAAGCTTCACGAGGCGCCGCTGAAAATGGTAACGACGATGACCCTCATTTCATATTGTTTTCTTCTTTTTGATGCGTAGCTTTGTCTTTTACTTCCTTTCATATGGCCTTTTCATCTTCTGCTCGTTTTCGCTTTAGATGAGCTTTTATTTTTGTTATTTTAAGATTAAGTATTGTATGGTGTCTAGTTAGAGGATTACACTGGGAAACTTATTATTGTAGATAATCAATTTAGATGATATTTGTAAATTTCTCGGGAAAATGACTGATTAATGTCTGGGTAGCATTTATCAGAAATGAACAGATCCATTACAGCTCTTAATATATTGTTGTGAACGTTGGTTGCATTCATAGATTAGGATTAGTATTAGTTGAACTAAGTAAGCTAATCTGCTCAATATATTTTGAAATAGTTTTGGTACTATAGCTACTTAGAAGAAAATTGTCCTGCCCGAAAATGATTCGCTGAATGAAGCAATGGAAGTTTTTGTATTGCTTAAATAATTCGTTGTTAACTCTATGACAAAAAAGTTTAATGGTGTGAACTAGTCGTTGAAGTTTGAATTTTAATGTTCTTATATGAAAGGTTTCCATCTTAATTGTTATGTTTTTGTTAAATGCAGGCCCCAAAGAAAGGTGGAAAGGTGGCTGCACCAGCCAAGAAGAAACCAGTAATTTTCATCACTTAGTTAATTTCCTATTTCCTCCAAATAAATTTATTGTGGTCTTACTTTCTGTTTATTCTCTCAATTTTGGAAATTAGGAGAAGGTTGTCAATCCATTGTTTGAGAAGCGTCCAAAGCAGTTTGGAATTGGAGGGGCTCTACCTCCAAAGAAGGATCTCCACCGATTCGTGAAGTGGCCCAAGGTTGTTCGCATTCAAAGGAAGAAGAGGATCCTTAAGCAGAGGTTGAAGGTTCCACCAGCATTGAACCAGTTTACCAAGACTCTTGATAAGAATCTTGGTATGCATTAAAGTTTTTTCTAACTTGTTTCTGATGATGTCTACTCTTTGATTAGCTTTTAGGGAATGAATTCTACTGAATATCCTTATTTCCATTTTTCCTTTAAATTAAGCATAGATGCTTGTAGTACGACTTAGATTAAGGAAATGTCTTCTTAAATAGAGTATGCTATTTTAAATGTATAACCTGTTTTGTGGCCTTTGTCCTGATAATTCCTACATTGAATCCTTTTGTCTTTTTATTACCTGTTCCATTCCTGCTTATCTGATTCCACCTGTCCTACAGCTGAATCCTTTTACCCTTTATAATGATCGGACGTTGCTATTCTTTGTCGTATTGCAGCAACAAGTCTGTTCAAGTTGCTTCTCAAGTACAGGCCAGAGGACAAGGCAGCCAAAAAGGAACGTCTACTGAAAAAGGCCCAGGCTGAGGCTGAAGGAAAATCTCCTGAGTCTAAGAAACCAATTGTTGTGAAATATGGTCTTAACCATGTTACCTACCTTATTGAGCAGGTTGCTCTCTAGCTTATTCAGTTTTATCAGTTAAGCTAGTATGGGACTGATATCCTGTTTGTTGCTGATATCATGGTCTCTTTTACTATGTAATTTGCAGAACAAGGCACAATTGGTCGTTATTGCTCATGATGTTGATCCCATTGAGTTGGTTGTGTGGCTCCCTGCTTTGTGCAGAAAGATGGAGGTCCCTTACTGCATTGTCAAGGGGAAATCACGTTTGGGATCGGTAGCCGTTTTTTCCCGATTTTTTTGCTTTCTGAGTTTTCTTCTAATTATACAGTTATTATAAGCTAAGTGTAGATTACTTATTATATGTATTAACACTACTGCAGATTGTCCACAAAAAGACTGCTGCTGTCCTGTGCTTGACCACAGTGAAGAATGAGGATAAGATGGAGTTCAGCAAAATCCTCGAGGCCATCAAGGTAAGATCACATCTCCAGTATTTCTCTAGTTTTCAGTTCCTGTTCAAGTTACATGAATGACTTATATAACTTTAAAACGTTGCAGGCAAACTTCAACGACAAGTACGATGAGTACAGGAAGAAGTGGGGAGGTGGTATCATGGGCTCCAAGTCACAGGCCAAAACCAAGGCAAAGGAAAGGCTTCTTGCAAAGGAAGCTGCACAAAGGATGACTTAGGATTTTTCCCTTGAGATTCTCCTCTAGTCGTGGCGGTGGCTTTTTTGTTTACTATTCTTGTTTGATTAAATGGTCTTGTGTAGTCAGCCGCAATCAACTTTTGACTCGTATCACTCTTTTTCCAGACTAATAGTTTATATTTTTCGTAGTTGAACTTATAAAATACTACTACCCAGTAGATTCTGTTTGCGGTGAAGTTCTGTGCATTTCTAATGAATTACTTTCAATTATGTGGTTGATTTTTGGTTTAGCTTTGCTCGTGTATTTCAATCAGGGCTTTTAGCTTTTCTCATCGTGAAAACTTAATTGAAAAATTAACCTGGCAATATTATATCAAAATAAAAGTAGAATGTAAGAGCGAAGTTTTGGTTAATTGAAATTAACCAATGCCCTGGTTTTTCCGCGTTAGAATCAGAATTCATATCTTCCTTCTTTAGTTTTCCTGTGTCCGTAATTTTTGTGTTGTCATCAATATGGTATTAAATATAGAAAGACATAATCCAACCGGACTTTGCTATACACCCCTCTATTTTGTCACACACAATTTTCTCTCCTGTCAATCATGTCATACCACATGTTATCATTTTATTGGTTCCAATACATCATTTATAAATTTTAATTTTTCTAACCCTTAAAATAAAATTTTAATTTTAATTTGGGCTGAACTTAGTGAATTAGTTATATATTTTATTTCTAAAACCCTATAACAATATTATTTATTATGGAATTTACCCTTAAAATAAAAATAAAATTTTAATTTGGCCTAAACTTAGTGAAATTAGTTTTGTATTTTATTTCTAAAACCCTATAATAATAAATTATTAATTTTGAAATTTACCCTTAAAATAAAAATAAAATTTTAATTTGGGACTAAACTTAGTGAAATTAAGGCTAAACTTAATAAAAAGAAAAAGAAAAAGAAAGGAAGAGAGAAGACATGTGGCCTAACGTGTGATGGGCACATTAGGAGGAAAAATTATGTGACAAAATGGAGGGGCGAGAAGAATTATCCGATCCAAAATATTGTACTACAATTTCCTCTTAAAATTCTCCCATTTTGTGTAGTAGTAGTAATTTGTAATGGGAAGGACTTACCTTACTTTTCTTTGTTTTTGTTCATCACAAATCAAATCATGGCACTCGTAATATCAATTTCAAAAACTATCACCTTACCTAAAACTCATTAGCATCAAATCAAATCTCCATTAATCTCCCAAAATCATGCAAAGAATTAAAACCAGTTGCCCAATATAAACAGATGCCACTCTATAAAACCTTTCTTCCTCCCCTCCCCAGCCTTCATCCAAAACTCTCTTTCATTCAAACCATGGAATCTCCAAAAAGAAACCCAAAACATGGCTACCACAGTCCTAACAACAACCAACCCTTCTCCGCCGCTAAAATCCTTCGACCTGTGCGAAACCCAAGGTTTGCTTACAATGTTGCTCCACGTTCAACAAACCTCAAAGACCATAGAAAGCGGCTTCTCCAAAACGCCGCCAACAATCCCACCAACACCACCAAAACTAATTCTGCTCGCCACCTTAACAAGTATAAATTCTGTATT
The DNA here is from genome assembly GCA_001974825.2 of Corchorus olitorius. Classification (NCBI taxonomy): domain Eukaryota; kingdom Viridiplantae; phylum Streptophyta; class Magnoliopsida; order Malvales; family Malvaceae; genus Corchorus; species Corchorus olitorius. The sequence goes on along the minus strand of AWUE01016219.1, from coordinate 38,138 downwards.
ATTGCTTCCATTATTTTCTTCTCCATGATTATCGTTGTTGGTATTCCGATCATTTTGTTAATTGCCTTGGGACCACGTGTCCCAACTCTCACCGTCGAACAAGTTTCATTTTACTACCCTATATTTTATGAATCCCCGACCAGATTTGCATCCCTGTTTAACATAACCATGAAAGTGACTAATCCCGCCAGGCATATAAGTTTCGTCTTTGAAGGCGACAACTCCATTATTGTTGCTAGTTATAGCGGCATTCGATTGAGCAGCGGTGTGTTTCCTTCATTCTTTCAAGAGCCTAAGGAAGAGATAACTCTGCAAACTCCCATGACGGGTATTGGGTTGGTTTTGCCTGATGATGTGAAGAAGAAACTGGAAAGTGATCACGAAAAGAGAATGGTGCCATTGACTTTGAGCGTGATGGGCAGGGTCAAGTATGAGATGGGTTTCATCAAGTTAAGAGCTATGCTAAGAGTATCTTGTGAGGTAGTCTTGGATAACTTGGTAACTTATACTACCAATATAGTTTCTAGCAATTGTGATTCTGCTGCTGGGTTTTGGCTTCCCTACATCAGAACCTAGTTTCTACTTTGCATTGAGGGTTAACACTCATTGTATATAAATCAAAAAGAGTGTTAGAATTTATAACAATAAATGTTGCTGTTCCTTTTATTTATTAATAATTTCACTTTCATTATTACTGTCATTTAACTTTGAACTCCAGTTCTTAATATTCTTTTCTCCTAATGTTCGATTCTGGTTTGTGACAATAGCAAATTGTTTGGATTTAGGAATATGGAGTGAGTGATGAGAATACTATTAGTTTGAATTACATGAATTTCTGTCATGATATTGTTCCTATTAGCAAATTGTTTTGTACTGCTGGGTCTAAGTATGAGAAGTTGAGGGGAACATGAACAGGGGAATTGCGAAAAATCAAGTGAACAATGCTTAGCTTAATACTAATGCAATAAAATGTTCAGACTTCAAAGCCCGGTGGAATCTGTTTCTTCAAGCCTTCATAGAAACAAAGGCGGATAGTAAATAAATCAAATACAAACTTAGAAATTGGGATGATGCTACCATCTCAAATAAGTGTATTCACTTACTGATTATTGACAAAAGGTTTATGCTTACAAGTGATCCAAGTGATGATCAGATGAACCTGAGTATTTGCTCTTATCTTTCAAGGTTACAGCAACCTTTTCCAACATGTCATATATCTCTTCTGAACAGGGGTGCCTACCATCACCAACCATAAATTCATGGACAACATTATCCACTTCAATCAAACTATGGCCAGGGTTCCTCACAATTTGTCTATCTTTCACAATCTGTCTAACCCTTGCTACATCATCCCAACGTTTCTTTGCAGCATAAATATTCGACATAAGAACATAGTTCCCATCATTAAATGGTTCCAAAACCATGAGATGTTGCATTGCAGCCTCGGCTAGCTCAACATTGGCAGTAGCAGAACAGGCATTTAGCAAAGGTCCCCACAAAACCGCATTAGGTTTCATTGGCATCGTTATTATAACCTCATAAGCCTCATTCAAGAGTCCTGCTCTGCATAAAAGGTCCACCAAGCATCCATAATGCTTGATGTTAGGCTCAATCCCATAATCTCTTTTCATTGAATGAAATATCTCCTTCCCTTTCTCCACAAACCCGGAATGACTACAAGCAGATAAAACTGCAATGAATGTGATCCCATCTGGCTTTATTCCGTTCCCTTGCATCTCCCTAAATCTGTCAAGCGCTTCAATCCCATAACCATGCATTGCAAGTCCCCCAATCATGGCATTCCAAACATAAACACCTTTATAGGGCACACTCTGAAAAGCTTGAGAAGCTTTGTCAATACGACCACATTTAGCGTACATGTCAATGAGAGAAGCACCAAGCTTTGGATTCAAAACTATCTTGTTCCTATCAATATATTCATGCACCCATTCACCTAATTCCAAAGCTCCCAAATTAGCACAAGCTGAGAGTACAGAAACCAAAGTCAATTCATTTATTTCAAACCCTGAATTTTTCATTTGGTAAAACAACTCAATCCCTTCTTTATACCTCTTTTGCTTCACATAACCTGTTATAATCCCAGTCCAAGTAACCACATTTTTCTCAGGCATCCTATCAAACAGTAACCGGGCAGATTCAACATCGCCAAATGAACAATAAAAAGTCATCAAAGAAGTTAAAGAATGTATCTCCGAACTAAATCTTCCACTTTTGACAACCAGGGAATGGACTCCTTTTCCTTGTTTAAGACCATTGCAAGCCTTCAAAAGAAATGGGTAAGTAAAAGTATCCGCGTCTAGACCCTGGTATCTCATTTGGATGTAAAGGTCAATTCCTTTATGGCCCAAATCATTTGTTCCGTAGCCTTTTATCATGGTGTTGAAAGAGAAGGTGGACGGCTGAGTTAATTGGTCGAACACCATGCGGGCGTAGTGGATATGGGCAGAGCCAACTAAAGATTCGATGAGTTTGGAGAGGTGTATGTCGGGTTGGTGAACTGGGGTTTTGATAATTTGAGCGTGAACTTGCTTGAAGTGGATTAAATGGGTGCATTTTTTGAGGAGTCGAAGGTGATTGGGTTTCCTGGAAGGGAGTTTTTCTTGTGGTTTTGAATGTTTTGATGGGGCGGGAAGGTGAAGAGTAAGCTGACTGTCGAAGCCCGAAACCTTGAGCATTATCGCATAGGACAATGATGAGTTGAAGCTCCAAATCAGAAGTGTTTTTCATAACTTGTGTCCAAATAAAATCATTGTCTGAAGCCTCTGGTCAGCCCATATTATTGGGCTGACGTTTAAACCAAAGCCCATCTATCTCTATATATTTTTTTAGGAGTTGTTTCGGTATGAGTAGGTGTGTAAGACTCTAAGTGATACAAGATTATTTGCGAACTACTTGAGTTCAAGTCCTTTAAATTCGACTTTGTCATTGTCGAGCTGAGCTCTAGTATCGAATTGAGCCAAGCTTGAGTTTAGAGATGCTTAATTTGATACTCGTCAAGCTACTCGGTACACACATATATATACATTATATTTCATATTTAATTATAAAAAATTACCTATATATATCTATATCTATATATAAAAGTACGAATAAGGGGAAACTTTATGTTTTCCGATTGTACCCTTTTTTATAAAAATATTTCTAAATTGTCATTATTAAAAATTATTTTAATTATCTATTATTAAAATAAAGGAAATTTAGATTATCCTCATTAATTAGAGTCCAACGTGGCCAATAGGAATGCTCCACATCATCTTTAGCATCTGAATTTTCTTCCAAAAAATTCTCCAAGTCGATTTAAGAGAAAATAAATTTTGTCCAGAAATTTTAAGGGTAAAATCTTCCATCAGAACGGCAGAATTAGGTCTCGAGGTAAACATAAAAGTTGTAGATCTTAGAATCCTCTTTCAAACGGAAACTCATTTGCATTTTTCTGTGCTCTGGATCAAAAGTTATGAATTTTCTTCCAAAACTGCTCTTGTGAAGTCTTCATTTAAATAGGATTTAACAATGCTGCATCAGGACTCAATCATTACTGCATCATAATTTACTGATTGGACTTGGACTCCTTTGGTTTTCCATATTAACGAATTGGACCTAAAAATATCAGATTTAGACTTCAAGACATCTGGCTTGCAATTTGGGCTTCATGGACTCAAACGGGTCTAATGGGCCTGCTGAGCCGAAATGAAACAAAATCAATAGTTTCTCCAAATTGATTCAAGATGGCTTTAAATCTTCATCTTCCTAAAACATAGCTACAAATGGGTCTAAAATAGCAAAGATGATAAATATAGGGGTGAAAAGACACATACGACTATCAAAATAAGGCAAAATCTCATATAAAATATAGAACAAATTAGACTTTGTGTTTTATATATATTATTATATTATGAGCCAATCCAATTTTTCACTATATATGATAATAAATATGATTATTCAATTTATCAATAATATGTTTTAAAATTAGGTAACTAATAAGCATACTATAAGAACTAAAACAGATTGGATCTTAAAAAAAAGATAGAAAAGAGTAAGTTAGTTTCTTCGTTATTTTCATTATTATGTTTGAGGATTGCTTAAAACAATTGTTAAACGGGTATGAAACTGAACATAGTGTATGGTCTATAGGGAGGTTATCAAGATTTTATAGTATATCAAAATTTCGTAAGAATATTTAATTTAAATATATTGGGCCACGTGCAACTAGAGCTGTTCAAGGGCCGGGCTACCCGCCAAGCCCGTAAGCCCGCCCGATATTTTAAAGGGCTTGGACAAGAATTTTAAGCCCATTGGATGGGCTTGGACAAAAATATCAAGCCCGCTTATTAAATGGGCCGGGCTTGGGTATAAGAGCAAAAGCCCAAGCCCGGCCGAGCCCGGCCCGATTAAGGATTATGCTTATTTTTTATTTTTATTTATTGATATATAATATTTTTTAAATATAATTTATACATACAACGTATTTTAAATAAGAAAAAGATGAATTATATATATGTAGAGAATCTTATTATCAATAAAAATAGTATATTATAGGTAGTACATATCATATTTTATATTTACAATTATATTTATATAATTAATTAATATAATTTAATTCTTAAAATAATTATTAAAAACATATTAGACGGGCTTTTGGACGGGCCTTGGTCTAAGTATTTGATAAATGGGCCGGGCTTGGACAAAAGTTTGAGGCCCGTTTTATAAATGGGCCGGGCTTGGGCAACACTAATGGCCTTAATCTTAAGGCTAAGCCCGGCCCGGCCCATGAACAGGTCTACGTGCAACGCACGTGAAAGTTAAAACTAGTATATATATATATACTACTACTACTACTACTACTTTGCCACGTGTTTCACACGTGAGATGCAAGTTTGATGGAAACCGATTTAAATTACATGTCGGGTGATATAAAGTTTTTGTTAATTTTGAAAAGATTAAACTTATTCAAATTCCTAAAAATTGCTGGGAATAAACTCATCAATTTTTCGTTATAAGTAAATTTTGTTAACTATTTTATCAATAATAGAAGTTATCAAATTTACAGTACTTAATTATTGAAAAGTTATATATATTATCAAAATCTATTCTGTGAATCATCAAATTCAGTAAATTTTCATTAATTATCAATTTCATCAACAATGGAATATGGAGGCTATCAAATTTATATTACACAGTTATTAAAAAAGTTATGTAGTTATGAAAAATACTTCCACCAAATCCAATAACATCTAATGATATGTAATTTTGGTAATAATTTAATCAATAAATGAGGTTATCAAATTTACAATACTTAGTTACTGAAAAAGTTATAACGGTTATGAAAAAAGTAATATATGTATATATCAACAAATTTAAAACCATTTATTATATCATTTGTCAAATTATTCAGAGAAGCGACATTTGAGCATTGTTTTCACAAAAAAGAAAAAAAAACGCATTTGGACAGTTGTATTTGTTTGCAAAAACCATGAAATTAAGGTTTTAGGTAGGGCTGCTAAATAGTCGGTTTCCACCGACTAAACCGACCGAAACCGGTGTTTCTCGGCTCAGGCGAGCTGGTTAGTCGGTTCCGGCGGTTAAGTCGGTGGAAACCGAAATGCTCCTTCACTTATACGGTCGGTTATCGGAGTGAATTTTTTCCCCCGAAACCGACCGTTTAACCGACCGCCTATAATATTGTAATAATAATATAATTTTTATATATAATATATATAATATCAGAAATTATTTTAAATAATTATATATATTTATATTAAATATGATTTATATTAAAAAAGGAAAATATAAATACCCTAAACAAAAACCTAAACGTCAGATTTCATTTTTCTTTCTCTCTCATCAGAATCTCTATTTTCTCTCTTCGATTTTTTCCCCTCTTTGTTTCGATGAAAAAAATCAAAGAACCCTAGGTTTCTGCTATGTATTCGTTTGAAAAAACTTAGTTCCTTGCCCTTTTTACCATCATTTGATTCTTAATCCATCCTTTTAATCCGATTTCAAGCCTCGAATTAGGATTTTTGTTTAGGGTTCCTGATTTTGATTTTTACCTTTCGATTTTTCCCTTTAATTTTCTGGGTTGGGTTTCAATCTTCGTTTCGCACATCCTTATCATCTTTGAAGAGTCGATCTGGTGTTGTTTCTCTTCGATTTATGGACTGAATTGGAAAACCCCATTTCCCAATTTAGAAAACCCTAATTCTTAGAAGCTGAAGGTATTTTCGATTCTTTTTTGTTTATTGAAAGATAATTATGTATATATATTTCTTTTATGTTAGCTAACTGATATTTCTTTTGATATTTGACTCCAGCCTTTGTTTTCTAGTGAGAGTGGAGTAGACCAACTCGTTGAGATAATTAAGGTATTGTTACTGTTAACTTGAAATTCTCATATATGATTAACTGTATATAACATGTTTAGTTCTTTTCTAATTAGGGGCTCTTAAAAGGCCTAGGGATTTGATTTGACTATATGTCTGTTATATACTTAAGCATTCAAGTAAATTAGTCTCATGAACAAAAGTTGATTCTGTTATATAATGGGGATTTAATTATGCTATAGAAGAAATATTAGAATCTAAAACATGTGGATCCTTCTAGCATTATTATATATACCTACCAGAGACTTTTACATAAATAAATAGCAAGAGTACATTATATTTCTACTCAAATAAAGAATTTCTTTGCACTGTGGGAATTTCATTCCCCATAAGTCTGAGTGGGTTATTCTTTTTGGGGACTCAAAGGTTGGACAAACCTTATCATGGAGATTGAGAAGGTGCCGACCCATGAATCTATCCCCACTTACCATAATGGGGAATGATATAGCCTTCTATTATACGCCTAACTTTACAATATTATATAATAATCAAAGAAAAAAATTAAACTTTGCTGCTTGAAACATGCTATAAACATGCAGATGAATTTAATGCTAGCTAGCTAGCTAGTACTATAATACTTAAATTATTCAATATAGTAGCAATTAGCATGGTATTTTTTGGTGCATATGAAATTATGAATAATCTGAATATGCATACTGATTATGGTATATCGGGATGTGCAAATAACAAAGTTTTATATAATGGTACTGGTGAGAAATTAAGGAGTCAGAAGAAGATAATAGATCAACCAAAAAAAAAGAAAGAAGAGGGTACCATTTGATTTGACACGATGATTGATACATGATTTTATATACTGATATGAGTTTTGAATGGTTTTATGCGTTTAATTTATGAATTTATTTGCATTTCTGAGTTGATGTTTGATCTATTTATGCATTGTTTAGGTTCTGGTTTTAGATGTTAATTCTGAAATTATTTGTTTATATATGCAGATAAATGGACACTGAGATTCCTGATGCAATAGACATCCTGGTGGATGTTGAAACTGAGGAAAATGGGGAAGAAGTTCAAAACAGATCCTCTGTTGGTGCAAATGTTGAGAGGGTTAACAGTCAACCTAAAACTGTTGGGCCTGCACAAAGTAAATCTAAAAACCCTGAAACTCAAGTAGCTAAAAGGCCTAGGGCTTTGACTTTTATAGTTTGGGACCATGCAACTAAATTTGAGGAAAATGGTGAGGTTAAGGCTAGCTGCAATTACTGTGGTGCAACTTATTTTGCACATTCTAAGAAAAATGGGACAACTAGTATTAAAAATCATGTTCAGGCATGCCTTAAAAACCCTCTAATGCAGGCTGCTAAGGAAAAGGATTCAAAACAGAAAAAGTTAATGATTAAAAAAGGAGGGGATGTAGGAACTTGGACTTTTGTACATGAGGTTGTAAGGAAATCATTAGCTAAAATGATTATAATGGATGAGCTTTCCTTTAGGTTTGTTGAGGAAAAGGGTTTTAGGGAATTTATGATGAGTGCTTGTCCAAGGTTCATAATACCATCTAGACAAACAGTTGCTAATGACTGTTTTACACTTTATGAGGATGCTAGGAAGACTTTGAAGGGTCAAATTAAAACTGTTGGTGGTGGTAGGATCTGTTTGACCACTCATACTTGGACTTCTGTCCAAAGGTATAGTTACATGTGTGTCACAGCAAACTTCATTGATGAGGAGTGGAGATTACACAAGAGGATAATAAGTTTTTATCCAATTACTAGCCATAAGGGTGAGGCTATAGGTAAAGCACTAGAAAGGTGTTTAAAAGATTGGGGAATAGTAGATAAAGTGTTTTCAGTGACTGTTGACAATGCTATCGCCAATGATGTGGCAGTTAGTCATTTGAAGAAAGTTTTTTTGGGTAGGGAAACAACAATAGTCGAAGGGAAATACTTGCATATGAGGTGTGTTGCACACATCCTCAATTTGATTGTTGGGGAAGGATTCAAAGACTATAGTGTTCATGTTAGTAGAATTAGAGAATCTGTCAAGTTTGTGCGAGCCTCAAACTCTCGGTTAGCAAGGTTTTTAGAATGTGCAGTCAATGAATCAATAGATACTAATGCAGGCCTTTGTTTAGATGTTTCCACGAGGTGGAATTCGACATACCAGATGTTAGAGCGTGCTTGCAAGTATGAAAAGGCATTTGAGCAATTGGCAGATTCAGATCATAGTTTTAGACATGAGCTTAGGTCAGTTGGGCTGCCAACTAAGAAAGATTGGGATGTAGCAAAGTCATTGTGTATCTTTTTGAAGAAATTTTACCTATTGACTATGAAAGTTTCTGCCTCTACTACTGTCACTAGTAGCAATCTGTTGGATGAGATCTTCACAGTGTCTAGTGCTTTGAAACAAATGCAAAACAACAAAAGCAATGAGTTGAGGAAGATGGCAAAAAAGATGAAGGATAAATACAACAAATATTGGGGCCAAGTTGACAAGACCAACATGCTGATATATGTTGCTGCCGTTATGGATCCAAGAAAGAAGATGATTTTTGTGGAATTTTGCATAAACAAGATGTATGAAGATAATGAAGCTTCTACTCTCTTGGCTTCCATAAATGAAGCATTGGTGTCACTGTTTGAAGACTATAGGAGAGCCTGCAAGCCTTCATCTGATAAAGGCTTGGATTTGCAGATGAGTTCTCAAGGCAATGTCTCTAATGACATGATGGATGAAGATGAAAGTGGAGATGCTATGGCTTAATTCATGAAGCATCAAAAGGATTCTGGTTTACAACAACATAAATCTGAGTTAGAGATTTATCTACAAGAGGAGAGAGAGGTTGTGAAGGAAGGGGCTCCTCCATTTGATGTGCTGAACTGGTGGAAATTGAATAGCCCAAGGTTCCCAACACTGTCAAGCCTTGCCAGAGATGTTTTGGCCATGCCAGTCTCGATCGTTGCTTCTGAATCAGCATTTAGCACTGGTGGAAGAGTGCTTGATGTGTATAGAAGTAGCATGAGTTCCAAGATTGTTCAAGCATTGATATGTGCTCAAGATTGGCTGAAGGGGTCCTCTGAATTTGACCCAATGGCATACACTGATGACCAAGCTGAGATTGATAAATTGGCTATAGGTAATACCCCTAAACTTTATTTTAATTGTGATTTCAGTTGCCTTTTCTTTTGAATTGATGAACTGTTACTAATTGGATTTTTCTGTTTTGTGAACATATCTGAAAAATGTCTCTATGGAAACTAATATTGACACCTGACCTTGGAATGGGAGTTTAGGTAAATTTGGTATAGGGTATGATTCTTCAACTTGATTTATTTAAGGTTGTACTTTGTTCAATTTGCTTATTACTGAATTGCATTTTACACTCTGAATTTTACTTTGTTCAACTTGATTTATTTCTACTGTTTATTTAATTTCTGCTTTGCTTCTGATATGCATTACTGATGCATTTTCTTATGACGTTCTTATCTATAAGATGAAAAGTATAGGTTTCTTTTGCTGCTGCTGCCTGTTGGTGCTGCACTGCTGCTCGTGGGGTCTTTGGCTCTTTGTTGTGCTTATGCATGTAGCTGCTGATTAATGATTATGTTTATGAATTATGTGCAGTCTTTTTGTCCATAGTAATAGACTATTAGTGCATATATATGTGCATAGGTGAAAGGTCTGAGATGGAAAAATGGTATTTGATGCCTGCTTTTGCTCCTTTGTTCAGTGGAGCTTTTTTGTATATGCTGCTCACCTTTTTGCAGGTTTAGACTTAGACTAAATTAAAGTTTCTGTCAGTTTTAGACTAGTTAGTTTAATTGATTTCAAAACCTTGGAGTAATTCAGTTTATGCATTGTCCAATTAAGCTCAATGTAAAGCTTTAAACATCTATATTTATATTTTCTAATGAAGTTTATATATGTATTTGCATTAACAAATTGTAATTGTAATTTGTAATTTTTGTATTTTTGAACTAACTGTACATAACCGAATAACCCCTATAACCGACCGCCCCGACGGCGGTCGGTTAAAATCGGTTTTTTAACTTTGGCGGTCGGTGCCAAATTTCCTCTTCGTCAGTTGGTGGCGGTAGAGGCCAAATAATAATTTCAACCGACCGCACCGACCGCTTAGCAGCCCTAGTTTTAGGCATTAAAGATAGTTTTGTTTGGCGAGAAATTTTTCCAAGAAGTTCTATTGATTTCAATACATGACATTAGAGCGTTGGTCTTAAAAACAAATCATTCTGATCATTTTCAAATAAATAAATGTTTCGCACACAAACGCACAAAATTATGAAGTTGAGGTTTCAGGTTTTGAAGAAAGTTTTGTTTGGCAAGTCACTTTCCAATGAGCTCTACTAACTTTGAAACACGACATCTGAGCGTTGATTACACAAATAACGCATGGAATGAACATTTTCTCAAGAACAACGTTTTGCACACAAACGCGCAAAATCGTGAAGTTCAAGTTATAGAGTTTGAAGAAAGTTGCAAACCCACTTTCCTATGAGCTTACACACTCTGAAACACAACATTTGAGCGTTAGTTTCGTAAATAATATATTTGGAATGAACATTTTCCCGAGAACATCGTTTTGGGCGTAAACGTGCTAAATTGGGAAGTTGAGGTTTAGGCTTCTTAAAAAACTTTATTTGGCGAGTCCACTTTCCAGTAAAGTCTATTCAAATGTAATGAAGGAAAACCTAATCTGCACTAATTTTTCATTATATTTCTTTATCATTTTGGTAGTTGTTTTCGGTAACCAACGTAGAAATATTGATAACCACACTGAAAAATTTGATAACCTCACTATGAAATTTCGATAACCTCCCTATAAAAATTTGATAACCACATTGTGAAATTTTGATAACCATACTGTGAAATTTTGATAACCATACTATGAAATTTTGATAATCCCCCTATAAAATTTTGAAAACCACAGTATAAAAATGGGTAATCGCGCTATGAAAATTTTGATAACCTCCTCATAAAATTTTGATAACCACACTATGAAATTTCAATAACCTCCCTATGAGAATTAAACTGTGATACCTCTCTGTGTAATTTTGATAACCTCTACATAAGTTTTCCATAACCTCCCTATGAAATTTTGTTAATCTCCCTAGGATATTTTGATAAGCACAAATTTTGATAACGTCCCTCATTATGAAATTTTGTTAACCTTCTTATGAAATTTTGATAACTACATTATAAAATTTCAATAACCTTCATATGAAATTTTATTAACCTCGCTAAGAAATTTTGTTAACCTTTTTATGAAATTTTGGTAATCTTGGTATGGAATTTTGATAACTACACTATGAAGTTTTGATAATCTCCATATAAAATTTTGGTGACCACACTAAGAAAATTTGATAACTTTCCTCTGTAATTTTGGTTTGATTGTCAAATTTTTTTCTATTTTGTGTCAATTGCGTCATTACATCTTTTTCGTTGTTTATTGGGGAAAATATGTGCATTAGATCATCTTCTAGCATACTTTCCTACTTTGTTTCCTTCCACTTCATACATTCGCACCTCGACTTTCTCCTTTGATCATCTTCAAAGTTTTACTGGATAATTCCATATTTGATATACTTTCAACTGCTTCGGGCAATTGTAAAATGTTATGCTTTCTAGTTTTGGTTCTTGGCTTATTTGCTTTCTAGTTTTACTTGTACCCCTTAAAAAAACCTCAATATAATACTCTCATACATTTAATTATAAGGTTTCTTAATAATTTAATTTTAAAACATTAATTATAGGGTAAATTATATATATATATATATATATATATATAGACACACACCATGTGGTTTTGAGTGTAACAAATATAAAGTTTAAATTTTGAGACTGAGTTTGGTTTCCGTTATCAAATCCTTAACAGTAGTTAAGTCTCAAAATTTAAACCCTAAGGATCAAAGTTTATCAAAAAAAAAAAGTTATACTTGCACTATTGCATACTTCTTATTAATAGTATTATTATTCATATTTGGAAAACATAAATTCAAATCAGGATTATAAGTTTGAAGAAATGGTCAATTTAGGTCTAATACTTTAAATTGAATCTAATTAGACCTAAAAGTTTGGATCATCAAACAAATTAGGGTGGATACTTATTTTGGGACAGGGAGTAATTTTTTAAGAAGATGGTTAAAGATAAAGTTGTTTGACAAAGAATGGACAATTAAATAAGAACAGAAGGAGTACAATTATAATAAATTATTAAGGGAAATTATTTGATGCACAGTATATAAGAACCATACACTGTCAGACAACCACAACACGACATATCATTAAAAATACAAAAAATATCTTTATATAGATCTTAACATGTTGGTATCATCTATGGATGTAAACTAAGATTCTTGTTTTCTAAATCAAATAGCAAATGAAAGAAAACAGTTTACTTATTCCTATTTAATTAATTTCGAGATTAATTAGCTTCGCATCAAACTTTGTCTTTTATAAGGCAACCTCGACAAAGTTTGATCCACCACCGTATCATTCTGTTCAATAGCTATCTTATCAACACGTTCTGTCATCTCATGATCAAAACCATCTCCAATGTTATCATTCGCCGCCGCTAGAAAAGTTTCGTGTATCCAAAATTTACGGAGCTCTCTCCCAAGAAAAAGGGCAACCAACACTCCCTTTCAAGGAGTGCGTAATAGCTCACTGATCGCGTGTCGAATATACAGGGGCGATCTGCCGAAGCTGAGTCAAATTAGAAAGAAAAGAAGATGGACAAAGAATAGAATATCGTAGATAGAGAAATTTATAAAGGAAGAAAGGCCGATACGAAACATTACCGAACAATCAATGAATCCAGACGAATAAAGAACTCCAAAGGGATTCCTATTCAGATTTATTCATTGCTTCTATATGATATTCATAGATGATTTTTTTTCGCCAGTTATTCATAGATGATTAGTATTCAAGTAATTCATAGGAAGAAGAAGAAAGACTAACGAATCGATAAAGGAAAGCAATACAATTGTCTCTTAAGGAAGGTCGGTGAGTCGAAACCCTTTGACCTTCCTACGCACAATAAATGCAAAAGGAAGGAAAAAAAATTTACAAAGTTTCATTAATATAAATCTCCACTGAAGATTAAGGAAAACACATAGGAAAAAAAGCTTAATTTTTACCTTCCAGTTTCATTTACAACTATGGAGAATTAGGTCGGATAGTGTGGCAGGAAATAGAAGAGAGAAGAGGCGGTTGAGGGAGATTTGTTTTTTTTTTTTTGGCGATATTGAGGGAGAAAGTTTAGGAGGAAATATAATTATTTTTTATCCAAAAAGTAAATTAGATTTCATTGCAAAAAAAAATTACAAATTTTATTATCCATCAAATATTTTCCCAATTATTAATATCTTTTCATAATTTAAAAAATAATTAATTTTGGATTTATAATATCTTTTTCATAATTAATGAAAAAAAGTTCAATGACTAAAAAGAATATTAATTAAAAAAATATTATACTATAATACTAAGGGTATTTATGAAATTTCCCAATTAATATTTTTGAATTCGTGATTTTATATAGTAGTAATATATATATATATATATATATATATATCCGTCGAGTTCGAGTTTGAGCTAAAAATAAAATTTTCTTCGAGTTTTTTAATTAAGTATCAAACTTTTCGAACCAAGCTTGAATAGCTTGATACTTGTATCGAACCGAGCTTGAGTAGCTGACTACTCGACTCGATTACACTCCTAGATATGAGTATCCAATAATGATATTAAGTTTTTAATTAATTTAAAATAGAGGTGCACGTCAAATCTCAAGTAAGATTAGTATTTTTCTGAGCTTTTTTTCTCTCAATTCTTTTTCATTCATAAAAATGGAATATAAAACCACCCTCTATTTTTTTTTTGGGTATATATGAGCGGTTAAAAGCCGCTAATGACTAATGATGGCCTTCAAGTCTTCTTGGAGGAGTTGATGAAGTGCGTTTGGTGGTTGATCCAGTTTGGTTACAATTGTAATACCATGATGAGTCCAATTAGCTAAGAAATCAACACACATGTTAGCCCCACGATATGTATGAACGAGGGGATAGTTCCATTCCTGTTGTAAAAGGTACAAAGGTTCTTGTAAGCATGAATAATCGAAGAAAGAGGATCATGCACACATAGTGGCTTCAAAATCTTATCAACCGTTAGCAGCGAATCAGATTCAACAATGACATTACGAACACCATGCTCCCAAGCAAGTCAAAGGGCAAAGTAGATAGCATAAATCTTAGCTTTTGTGACATGCCCTTATCCTAATTTTTCATTCAAACTATTTTTTAAGAAAGATTAGTTTTTTCTTAGACTATTTTCTCATACTCCAACTCTCTCACCTTACACAGAAAGGACCCTACTAACTTAATTATCAGAGAGTATCCATTTGAGGAAAATTTGGAACTCTCATCTCACAATTCTCTTTCTTCCAGATCACACGGAACTTCCTATCATTCTCGAAGTTGAGTCACGACACTTTTTTTTGGCACAAAAAGAACAACGTCACTACACAATTCAACATCAATAAGAATATAAGATATATATAATAGTAATTTATATATACATTTCATGCAATTCTAATGAAGGCTAAATGAAGTAGAATGAGAAAATTAAATGTTGATGGAATTCAACTTCTTATTAGTCGTACCCAATATAATTATTATGCAATACAATAGGTTTAAAAACATTTAACATGAAAATTTGAAAATTCTACAATTCATTTTTCTTTTTGAATAATAAAAAAAAAACAAGTGTGGGCGTGGTTAAATTTAAGAAAAGAAAAACAATTAATTGTACTAGTACTAAAATACTTTTATTATATTATTTATTATTACAAATTTACAACGTCTTTTCCTGAGATTCTGATTGGTCGGTGACCTTAGATGCGCTCATTCCTACGTGGCAATATCAAACCCGTTCATAGCTAGCAGCCTAGCAACACTTGACGGAACAAATCCTGAATCGGACCCAAAACGACACAAATCTAAACTCACCAAGGACCCGGGGGGATGGAGAACAACACTCGCCACGATCCGAACCCGGACTTTACTCGACCCGAAGAACCAGAGCTCGACCTCTACACAATCCCAAGCCATTCCAGTAAGTCCCTCATTAACTAGTTACTTCCCTTCCCCAACCCAAGAAAGAAAACAAAGAATTAAGAGACAAGAAAACAAGAAAATCCCAATCTCCTTTTTCGTTATTAATTTGTTTTCTTCTTCATCTTCTTCGCAGGTTGGTTTTCATGGAACGATATCCACGAAACAGAGAGGCTAGCATTGAAAGAGTTCTTCGAAGGGACCTCAATCTCAAGAACTCCCAAAATCTACAAAGAATACAGAGATTTCATCATCAACAAATACAGGGAAGACCCTTCTCACCGCCTCAATTTCACCGAAATCCGTAAATGCCTTGTCGGTGACGTCACCTTGCTACGCAAGGTGTTCTGCTTCTTGGAAAACTGGGGTTTGATCAACTTCGTCGCCCCACCCCGACCCCGTGAAGGTTCCCAGAACGATATTAAGGTTCGGGTCGAAGACGGGGCTCCGAATGGTGTGCGGGTCGTGGCCGATCCTAGTTCCTTGCGTCCGCTGTCGGCGCCGGTCGTTAAGGAGAAGAGCAGTGATAGTGGGTTTGGGGAGGGTGGGGTTAAGTTGCCACCTTTAGCTTCCTATTCGGATGTTTTTGGTGATTTGAAGAGGCTACGTTGTGGTAATTGTGGAGATAAATGTGATTCTGAGTACTATGAATATTATAAGGTAATTCGTATTTTCTTTAGTGATTTAGTTTTAGCTTGGAATTTTTTATATGTGAATTATTACAAAGAATAATGCTATGTTGATGTGAAATTTGTTTCTATCATTTGATATATTGGTTCTCCAAGCAAATAGCTTTCTTTTTTCTTTAATTTATGTTGACATTTTTGTTGTTCTAAATGGTCTTATTTCATTCAAGCTTTTATTAGTTGGATTTCTTACTTTCATTCATGTTTGAGTGCAACAATCTAACTAGGTTAGTCTGGAGACCAATTACGCCCAATGCAACTGGAAGAAGAATCTTTTCATTAGCTGTAGTAAACTAAAAGGCATGATTTGTTGCAGAGTTGATACGTGCGGTTTACAGTATTGTAAATTTGGAAATGGTTTCCTATGAATTTTACATTTCTAAGCAATAGGAATATAGGACCATACACTTAGTAAAGATTTTTCTTTTTTGGCCAGATCACTTAGTAAAGATTAATTAGGTTCATTTAAAGGGTTTTGTTTTGTTTCTTTGTTGCTTTTGTTTTAGTTGCCCTTTCTGTTAGTAATGATATACGAGTATCCATGTGCAGGATAATTTCATAGTTTGTGTAAAATGCTTCAAAAGTGGAAATTATGGGGAGAATAAATCTGTGGATGACTTCAAGTTGAAAGATTGCAGTGGAAACACCGTTACCACTGGAGCTGTGTGGACTGAAGAAGAAACTCTTCTTCTTTTGGAATCTGTTTTGAGGCACGGGGATAACTGGGATCTTGTTGCTCGAGATGTTCAAACGAAGTCTAAACTTGATTGTATTACGAAACTCGTTGAGCTGCCTTTTGGGGGGTCTTTGATAGATTCTATTAATGGAAGGGCCACTTCAAGTGGCCCCACTACGAACTTGAATGGTGCAAAACCAGTTCCTGTTCCTTCATCTGAGCATCAAGAGAATATTAGAAATGAGGATCAAGGGCAAAATTTAGGGCATGGTATCACAAATGAGAATGAACAGAATGGGGATTCTGAGAATCAAGAGCCTCCTTTAAAGAAAAAACGGACTGCTCCAGCACCCGATGCTGATAGTTCTCTAATGAAGCAGGTAACAGTCTTTACTTGGATCTTATGTTTCAGAAAGCTTGTAGCAGGCTGTCCTATTAATTAATATATATACGATGTCTTCTTTTTACCTGGCTTTATGCTTTGTCATATAGTCTAACTTTATTTCTGTTTATGCTTTGTTATAAACAGCACGCAAATACTTTTAATGTCATGATTAGTCATATACAATTTCTGAAGAATTCTTTAACATATTTGTCATTACCATGAAGTGATTTTTGATGTATCTGCATTAACATATTTGTCATTACCATGAAGTGATTTTTGATGTATCTGCATTCCCCTTATCTACAACATACATTTATTGTGTTTCCTGTAGGTTGCTTTAATCTCAACCATGGTTGGGCCGCAAATCACTGCTGCTGCTGCTGAGGCTGCAGTTACAGTACTTTCTGATGAAATGTCATGTCCAAGGGAAATATTTGATGGTGATGAGATTAATTTAACTAATGGCTTGCTATCTCCTACTTCACTTCATCAGCCAGAAAGGTTATTTAAAAGTTTATAATTATTATTTCTATATTTCTTTCCTATGATCCTAAACCTCTTCTTTAGCTTGCACATTATTATGATGGTTATTGAAGTATTTGTTTTCATATATGTATTAGGGTCGATGATGATGAAGATTCAGAGATGAAGGAGAGATCCAGTCCATCAGGTATATATATACAAATTTAGATAGTCATGCAGAACGAGTTGGGCATTTGGCAATTTTGAATTTTTGACTAAGTAACAGAATTATGGGACTAACACTAGATGTTATAAATATGGCCTGCTGAATTCTTGCTCAGCTATTTCTATGTGGTATTTTCTTCTTGTGCATGTGTATGGGGGGCGGGGGTTGATTTGGTTTATCACTTATCACTCAGTAATATAGTATGTAAATATCAGATTTTCCATGATTCTGACGTGTCCTACTGATTGCAGTTTGACTATTGTATGTTTATACTGTAAGTCTTTCCTTCCCAATTATCAATAAAAGAAAATATACTCTTGCAGAAACTCAAGAGATGTCTCCAGAGAAGAATGATGTACCCCTACCTCTGCGAATTAGAGCAGCAGTTGCAACAGGTCTTGGAGCTGCTGCTGCTCATTCTAAACTATTGGCTGATCAGGAAGAGAGGGAAATTGAACATTTAGTTGCAACCATAATTGAGGCACAAGTGGGTTAAAGCTATCTGTTTCACTTTCAGAGTTTACTTTGTTTATTTTGAAGCTATTCATTTTTATCAATCAGTATGCCATGCCTAATGTTATCCTTTCCATGAATACAGTTTAAGAAATTGCACTCCAAAATCAAGCATTGTGAAGAGGCAGAGCAGCTAATGGAGAAGGAATATGCTGCAATTGAGGAGATAAAAGAATATATCTTAGAAGAACGACTGAACATCTTGCAAAGGACATACGGTGCTGGTATACCAAAGTCGCGAGAGCAGGGTGCTGTACAATCACAAACTGGCGCGTAAGTTAATGAGGTGTAGTCTCTTGTAGATCAATGTAAAGATGCATAACAGATGCATTAACATCGAAATTTGGGAATTCAATAGATGCTTTATTGAGTAACATCATTTGTATCATTAGTTGCTTATGTGTATCAGAGTTTTTTTAAATCAAGTACATTCATGAGTAAGATAGGTATCTCTGCAAGGGCGATATCAGGAATCATTGTGTCAATGTTTTTAGTAGAAAGTATATTTGCATTTTCCAGTCTTGGAACAGGCAATTCTTGACAAATAGTATTTCATTGAAACGGCAGCGGCAGATGCTATACAATCTAACTTGCTTTCATTTGCAAACTAAATCAAATTATGTACAATTTACTTACAAAATCTTACTGTTTGAGGTGACATCTTAAGTGGATTTTCTAAATGAAGCACCCTTTTTCGACTCAAGAATTCTCCTACAAAAATTAACAGAGATGGGTGATTAAGTGCAAGATTTGATGAGTTTAAAGTTTTGGAAACTTCGTCCTTTAAACAAGTTTTTAAAGAGGAAGCTTCCTGTGGTCTCCTTGGGATGCTTCGGAGACAGAGAGGAATCCCCTTTTACTTGAAGATTGACTTGTCCTATCTGATGCTGGATCAAATCCACAGTTTTGGAATCAACAGGATTTCCAGACACATCCGTGACAAAGAAAGTGTCTTTTGCTTTCCCACTTTTGGTTGATATTTCCGCTCTTCTAATGCACAAACCGTTTTCACGAAATATCCTTGTAATATCCGAAAGGAGTCCAAACCGATCATCCGTGCAAACTTCCAATTCCAGGCCCTGTGTTACAGAGCCAAGTTTTCATTATTACGAATCAAGCCTGCTTTTGAGGGATTATATAAAGAAAAGAAAATGAAGAAAAAGAACCTCTGAGGCTCGTCTTTCAATGGCTGCTTCAAGACATTCAACAACACGTTGTTGTTCAGCTTCAGAGCTTATAGGGAATCCATCGACATGCCTGATATAGTATTCCTGCAAAAAGATTTCATATTAATAAACCCATTTAAGATTTAATTTCACGATAAAACTTGAATTTGTTAATGGTGATTTGAATTTGAAACCTGATAAGCTTCCATTCTTCCTGTAATGACTGTTCCATGGAAAACCACATATTCCATGTCTGTTAAAGTGCAGACAGTGTCGAACAACAGCTTGGGTCGATCCAGAGACCTTATAGTCACAACTGTGTAGTCTCTATCACTGCAATCCAACACAGTTACATGGGGTTGTTTTGCGCTTTCAAATTTAAGACTCTCAGATTCAGGCCTCTCGAAATCCCTGTCAGCAAACAGCATCTGATGCAATCTTCTCCCTCTGTGAATTACTCCGGAAGACGAAACACACATTCTTGGTGTCTTGAAATGGCTGTTCCCTTTCATGACATTGAAGAGGAGTTCCTTAATCGTTGAAAGTCTTTCTGAGTCTTCAATTGATTCCCCAGTTGTCTGGTCGGTGACATGGATGACGGCGGCGGCTCTAGCATTATGTGTCCAAATCTCACCGTTCACCACGTTGCAACCTAGGTCCGCCATGACTGCAGATAGCTCCGACAGAAGGCCTGGCCGGTCGCTTCCGGTTAGTTCTATTGAAGTATGGTCTTTAGAAGGAATTACCCCAATAGAGCTCCTCATTGAATTTAAGTAATGAACTTTATTTTCTATAGACTGCAGAAATATTGAGAAGAATATGAAAATTTATCAGAAAACTATTAACAGGAGATCAATGATCATAGTTTCTGTGATCCCTAATCCCTTACCTTCTGTATATAATTCAGGGTCTTTCCATCTCTAATTTTGTTTCCATCATTATCTGTTACATGGAAAACTGGAAAAAACAAGTTTGATATAATTAGAACACTTAACATATAAAAAAAAATAGATAGTACAAATTAATTTTGTGAAATACATACCATCCATGAACCATCCTGCATCAGATGATATATATGCTTTGGTCACGACAAGGTTCAGGTCTGAAAGAACCTGGACAATTTCAAGGAGAGTTCCATGTCTGTTGACACTTTCAACCTAAAATATCATCAAAATACTAAAAAGTCATTAAAATTTTCAGTTACTATAGACTTCCAGGAAGGAGTAAATCTATTTTCAGGCATATTTTCTGAGAAAGCGCATGTTTTTAATAGGAAAATGACCAAAAGGCGTTTATTACCTGTATAACGGTAGCATGCTGACAGGCATCATTGCCAACAACTACTCTGCAACCATGAAACGTAACTCATCAAAGATGGAAAGAAAACCAATATAAAAGAACCCTAAACAAAACCCAGAAGGGGTATTCGAACTCCATATCTGAAAAAAAAAATACCTTGGAGGGTTGATCCTCCTAATAAGCTTTGCAAATTCATCATCCATTATCTCTTTTCTGTTCTCCAAATCTCCACGAAGAACAAAAACTCCAAAACGAAGAATAAAATGACAAAACGCAAGGAAGAAACTGTTATGAATTTACTAATAAATTAGTAATGAATTACATTTGTGGGGAGAAAAGGAGAGAGTGTTTAAGAACAGAGTGACGTTTTATAAACCGAAACAGAGGAGGCGGTTAATTTGCCAGGAAGCTAACGTACAACAAAGGGTTTTGGTGTCAACGTGTCAGCTTCTCATTGGTTAATGTAACAGTTAAAGACGTTACTTGGATAATTAAAAAGGAGCTGGAGCCTGGAGCTGTCTCTCTCTCCAATCTTTATTCTTTGGGTGAAATGAAAACATTCACACCGCCTTTCTCATCTTAATTAGAGTCCGCACCGTCAGCGGGAAGGCTCACTCCACGTGACCATGTCATTGTTACGTCGCATCATTCACCTCAGTGTCACGTGCCACGCGCTGCCATCGTCGCCGGACATCATTCACTTCGGCCACTATTTACCGGGAAATACTTGAATATATAACGTGTTAGTTGTCTAATTTGATGGTTAAGTAATGGAACAGTTGTTGCTGTCTTGACTCTTGATTGAAAAGTAAAAATTAAGGTACATTCTATTGGATAATAATTTGCTCATTTAAAGGTGTCCATGCAACATCAATGACCGTTGGGTCGAGTGTGGAAGAAGTTCAATGACCTTATACAAAGTCTTTGAGTCCTGTGAATAAAGAATATGGGTTTAGGGAGCTTCCATAAACCCTGAATTAGTAGGATCCAATGGTTATCGATATACTTTGTGTATTTCTTCATCTTTCCCTTATGTTGTCTAATTAATCCTACTTCTAAAAGGAGGATAAGGTTTATACATTAGTTTTTGGATATGGATATTTAAGGAGAGGTCCATGTAGAAAACAAAGAGATTATATATGTTGGGTTGATTGGTTGATTTAGATGCAAGCTATGTAGCTAGAATCTGATTAGACCAATTAATCTTTAATTAGCTTTGCAGGATAAAATCCTGAAAGCAACTACAGTGATTGGGAGACTATAAACGTGGCAATACCTAAGCAGCAAAAGCTATATATAAGAGTACTTATTAAAAGGGACAAAACAAACTATCAATGTTTTGGATTCTATTTTCCCATTTGGTAGGATACAAAATACTTGGAGTACCTTGTAAGAAAACAAGGAAAATCTTCACAACTGCTTTTGTTTTTTGTATCCATCAAGGAGAAAAAAGTGTAGTATTTACAAAGTGGAACTTTCTTGAGAAATTTCTATCTGTAAAGATGTTTACATGGATCTTATCTGCATGATAACAAGCCAAAACAATCGTACAAAGAGCACTAACGGTTCTTTCTTTAATTCTTTTTTCTTTATATAATTCCTTGCAATACTATTTCAACAAGCATTATAGTAATTTACTTTGCTTTGCTTGAAATGAAACAAATTAACTAGAATCTTGCCTTCCTATAGATGGTGGACCAAGCAATATCCTGATGATAACTTTAGCCAGCAATTTGGGCAGCAACATTTTCATGCTGCTGAAGAATCATCAAATGATAATCAGCCAATTGTCCATCAGATAAATCACTCATGAATATATAGCTATTAGCTACCTAAAAGGCAAAAGCAGACATATATGTAGTAACAAGAGCCAATTTGGGTTGGCCAAAGCGGTAAATATATACTTGAACCTTGTGGTAGAAGGCAACGTGATTAGCTAATTCCACAAATACTTATTGATAGGCGATTTATAAGTTCGAAAAGCTTCAAAAAGAAGGAGCTTGTAAATCTCTAAAGGAATTGACGGCTTGCCATGACGTGGAGATGGAATAACCTATCCCTAACCATACACCTTTTTCACCAAAAAAACAAAGAAATATAATAGCAAGGCAACTTGGACTTTTGGAGGAGGAGAGATATTACAGATATTGCAACTCATACTAAGATTAATTTTGGAATATTGGCCATTTTGGAGACCATCTACTTGATTGTCTTTGAGAAAAAAAATGAGGGGACCATGCATATTGAATTTTGGTGATAGATACCCTTTGAGCCTGAGGAGTTGAAGTTGATATGGTCGGTGTTATTTGCATTTCCAACTTTTCAGTGCTGAAAACTCTGGACAGCATTATTTATTTTGCGCTGAAACATGGCCATTTGGTTTTGGCTGCAGCATGAAGCATTAATATGCATCATGACATGTTGCTCTCTAGACTGAAATATGTTAGGCTGATCATTATTCTATTGTCACATATTTTGGGGACAACTTTGAGAGAATTGGGGGAGGGAGCTTTTTTTCAAGGATCTTTTTGTTTTTCTTTAAACAAGATTTGTTAGCTCTCTATTCCCTTATTGCAGCAAACAGAGGATAGTTGTTTCTAAACACCCTTCAAGGCTCAAGCAAGAATGGAACATGGTGGACCCCAGAAAGCAGAAGTAGAACAAGCATCTTTTTCTTTACGTATCAAAACATATATAGGTTGGTTACTTGGTTTAATTAATGTTATGATTCAAAGTTTTAATAATTAATGTGACATCCTCAATTAGAAACTCAGTTTCTTAAAGTTAAATGCCTGCTCTGATATTTTATACCAATAAAATGCATGCTCTGCTATTCATGCTATACAATAGCCCTGCCCTGTTAGGCTGTTACCTAACCAAGTTTTAGGGACAAGCCTAATTTGGATATGTGATTCACAAACTTAATTGAAACTTGGCTTAAACAAAGTTCTTCTGATCAGTTCACAAAAGAAGAAAAGCGAAAATATTATCAGCATTTAATTGATAACCAATTAATGGATTACATATGCAGAGTATATTGATTAGTATGCAAAGTATATCACATAGTCATGATTCATAAACTGGTTTTTTTTTTTCATTATATATTATATTATATATATATATAAATGAAGGTAATAGCAGTATAGCCAAAGGAATTAATCACACTTATTTCATCTTTTTGAGCCAGAAAAGGTTGCTTGTTTCGGGCACCTCTTATGTATCACACAAAAATCTAGAATGATTGGCACATCTTTTCTGCTTTCTTGATATCATATACTAGCATGCATGAATAGCAGGAAAAGATGATTTGAATGTATCTATGCACCCAATAACCCATTTATTGAAATTTCAACTACTAGTATATTATTATATATAATTAACCAGCACAATTATGTGCAGTGCTGGTACATGAACTACAAACTACACATTACGAAGCATCTCTCTCTTTTTTATTCTTTCATACTTAGACTTACTAGGGTTTAAACCCTAATCACTGGAACTAATTAAAGAGTCAAGCAAGCACACTAGTCGACCAACAGACTATTTTGTGACTGTTGGCGGTTCTCTTTTTATTTTATATATACTATACTACTACATATATATAATTATGCTTATATCCTTCCTTACTAGTAAAGGAAGAACTAGAAAACTATAGTTTTCAGTAAAAGAGAGAGATTGTGAAAACTATTTCCTTATAAATTTGGATATTATCAAGGTTTCAACCTAAGCAGATGCAGTATTTGCCTTGAGGCCCAGAAGCACAAGTTGCACTGAGGAATTTCCCTTGCAGTGCCTTCTTGCATTCAGCAATGCACTCAGGGAGTGTGCATGGGTTGAGCTGGATCCCAAATGCACCTTCCACAAGATTTGGACCCAAAACCAAAACCCCCATCACCATCATCATTGCTACCACTACTAAAGATTTTTTTTTTCCTGATTTTCACCCTCAAATTTTTCTTTTCTTCCCTGAGCTAGCTGCTTACTTGCAATACAAACAGCGGGGATCCTACACTATTTATAGGGGAGAATCACCAGTCCAGAAACGAGTCCCCCATTAACGAAGGGATCGTATTTTAACCATTAAAGTTAGAGAACGAGAAAGAAAGAGCAGAAATGATAGGTTGAAGTATTATTATATATGGATCGGATCGGCTCAGCCCCCATTATGTTTATATAGTATTGTGTGTTAAGTTAACTTTTGCATCCCACCGAAAATGGGGTGCCAATCGCAGCCACTTTTCTCCGGGATTAGTGAAGCCTCGACCAATCAAAGCACAACGTTTGGTTTGAACTACGTGCAGTGTTATCTCCACGTGTAGGTTCTCCATTTCCAGACCTCCATCTGCCAATTGTTACATAACATTTCTTCTGAATGAGCACAATTGCACAAAGCCCCCCAATCACTTCTCTGCATTTATGTACATATGTTACTCTTTGTATAACTTAAGTACGAAAGCTTTTTGATTGGTTTATTGGGTTCATTTAGATTTCATATGGTCCCCTCAAAGCACCATTCCCCACTCTCAATGCGCACCCATTAAGGTAGAAAGAAAAAAAAACAACAAAACTCAATTAATTTAAGCTTGTTTGGCATCGTTTTTGTTTCCTGTTTTCTGTTGCCAATTTCCTGTTTTTGGAAACAAAACAGTGAAAACATGTTTGACAGGTTGTTTCTATTTTCAAAAATTTTGGAAACAGAAGCAGTGTTTTGGAAAAAAGTGGAAGCAAGAATTTTATGTTTTCATGTTTTTCCAAAACACAGAAGCACAATGATGAACAGTAACTCACATGCTTTTTAACCATTTTTTCTTTTACTTTTTTATTTAAAAAAATACAACTAAATTGTATATCCAAACATGTTTTTGTTTTCAAAAATTGACAGCGCAACAAAAACAAAACGAAAACAAAACAAAAACAAAAACAAAAAACAGAAAAACGAAAACGATGCCAAACGACCCCTATTGATTCGATTTCTAATTGTCTTAAGTATAAAAAGAAATATCATAACATCCTATCTTTAGGATGGGTGTGTTTAAAATAGAATGACGAATGTGATTGGATAAAGAGTAGATGATCTATGCATGCAATTTTTTTTTTCCTCACACGAGGGGGAGGGGGAGGAGTGGGGTTCAAACCCCTACTGATAAACTCTTTAGTCTCTAACCACTAGGCGAAGAAGTGGAATTCATGTATATGAGTATTATCCCAATCCCATCATCTTGCCCCAACCACTCCAATTCTCCAAATATAACTTGGATCACAAATTGGAAGAAATCTCAACTTTGCAAGGATGATAGTGCCAAATGCATAACAAGAAAGCATGGCTTTTGAATTTAATTGGGATTTAGGGAGGGAGAACAATTGAGTTCAACATGATACCATAAAGGTATCTAATGTCTTAAATAAAAGAGATATATTCAAGTTAGGTTTGATATGGTTGATACTTTTTTTTTTCTGTTGATATGTTTGATACTTAATTACATTATTTTTTTTCTTTTCTTTTGCAAAAAAAAAAAAAAAGATATAGGAGCCCATTACTCAAATAGGAGCCTAACATTTAATTGGTCAAAGGAGTTTTTTATTTTCAACTTTATTCAAATTAGAGTTTATGTGATTTTTTTTTGGCACCAAGTTTATGTGAAATTTAATTTAGTAAAATACGGGGCTCCATATCCCTATTTAAGTAGCAAAAAGAAAAAAAAACCCCTTATTTGATCAAAATAAAAAGTTGGGTGTCAATTTGAGTATAAACCCAAACTTTGAGACCAACTTAAGTAATTAACCATAGAAAAGTAGCGGACCTAATTTAAGCAAACAGGCCTAGCACTTCTCAGCATCCAAATATTGAAAAACATTGGGCTCCGCTTGATGATAGGCTCAAAATAGAATAATGGGCGGCAGGCCCATTACACATAGTGTTGAGAATTCGGGTCGGTAGATCAAATACGGATCCGAATTTAAGCCACTTTCCCGCCCCCCCAACCCAAACACTCTTGCGTTTTCTCAGTGGAGGGAAAATCCAAAACCCCCCCACAATTCTCAAAAGCCATGGGGAGAAGACGCCTAAGACTTAGCCAATTCTCCGATGGGGAAGAAGATGAGGATCAACAACAACTACAAGGAAACGAACCTCCCAGGAAAAGCTCCGCCGTAACTCACCCGCCGTTAACCGTATCTCCTCCTAACCCTAACACCGCTGAACCACTCCCAATCTCCGATGACGATTTCGTCGATGTCTCCGAAAGCTTCACTCCTCCCTCTCCCCCACCTCCTGCTCCTCCGGCGGCGGCCCAAACAGCGACTCCGGTCACATCAGTAGAGAGTACTGGCTCTCCCGTTGGAGACTTTCTTTTAAGAATGGGACTTAAATTGAGGAGAGAGTGGCTCGATTCTTGCGTTCAAGGACTAGAGAGGTCCGTCCCTAGGTTTTCGACTCTTGATGTTTCTGCAAAAGCGAAGCTTTGCTTTCAACATTTCTTAATCTCTGACATGAATTATTCTGGAGGCGGTATTCTTCCTGAAAACGTGGATTCGATGCACCTTGTTGATCTCAATGGACCCTTCGTTTTGCAGGTTCGCTATCTTTTTTTTGAAGTTAGAAGTCCACTCGTCTACTATTTGCCTAATTCTTTATCTATCTCAATTTTGCCAATAATAAAAAATGAACTCTAAATATTTTTATTATTGGCCACAAGAGAAAAGAAAAGAAAAAAAAATCTAACTTTCACTCAAAAATGTTCAATAAAAGAAATATTTTGATGTTGGAAATATTTGCTTATGTTGAACTCTTATGTTTCTAGGTTGATGAGATAGTAAATCTTAGTTGTCCGCTCAAGGGAAGGTACCAGGAAGCACCTTCTGGGATTAAGAGGTGCCTTAAAATATCTATGACTGATGGTGTTCAACGCGTGTTTGGTATGGAATACAGGCCTATTAAAGATCTCCAAGTTTTGGCTCCCGCCGGGTTGAAGGTTCTTCTCTGTTACCTCCTTTTATAATACTATTACTGAATACAGATACAGATGCTAGTTTTTCATTTGATAAATTTATTTGTTTGAGATAAATGAAGTGGGTGCATATTGTTTGTCCATAATATGTTTAGAGAGAATGCATTTCCATACAGTTCAACTGGTGTAGCATGTTGTTTCTTGGATTCCAACGCCTGAAATGACCTCAGTGTCATCTTGATGGCTTTCAGGCTTCGCTCTTAGTTTCATATGGTCTCTGATGGCCATTTATGGGTTTTATTTATATCATTTCAGATCTATTCACAGGGTGATGATGTGTGCAGTGGATTTAAGTTGGTTTCTATGGCTACCTGCAGACAAGCTATGCAAATTCATGTTAAGATAATAATACCTGCACTTCATTGAAATTTTAAATGGTTTGTCACAAAAAGCAAATTTCAAAGAAAGAATTTCTTTTACATTGCTTGTCAACATATTATCTGAATATATATGTTTGTTGTGGCCTACTTGACTGTATTAATCAGTTAATGATTCATTTATTTTCAGCAATGAGTTGCTGTCTGAAATGCCAACTTTTTGGTTAGGTCAACTTTATCCTTTTTGTTTTGATACAAAACCTGGATTAGCTGCATTTGTTAATAGGTTGACCACATGATTTATTCATGTTAAGTAGATAGAAAACCTATTAGTTTCCAAAGCTTTGATGTTGACTGGTTTAACTCTCTTGCTCTGTATAGGTTGCTATCTGTAATGTCCACATACGACGCGGGCTTCTTATGCTGGTCCCTGAAAGTTTAGAAGTCTTAGGGGGAGTAGTTGAGGACTTGGAAGCTGCACGTCAACGTCTTGTTAATGAAGTTAACAAACCACCTAGGGGTAGAAGGTATTATTTGGTTCCAAGGGTGTATCCATTATTGATGTTGATGTCCATTACTAGATATTACAGACAAGAAATTCCCCCTCCATGTGAATAGCCTCTGTAACACGCTAAACTTCGCTTCTTTACTTTTGTCATCTTATCATAGCCAAAATTGAAAGCTATTTCTCCTAAAGGCTTTAAAATTAGGGGATTGACTCTTCAATTTTGAATTCAGTGTTTGAGACTGTGTTTGCAACTTCCTAAACTGGAAAAATGCTGGGCAGATGATTATTTCTTGTACTATCACCGATGGTTGCATAATGCATGGAGGAAAAGTTTTGAATGACACTGGAATGTACTTTAGGAGAGCAAAGGGTGTAGTGTTTATTTATATTAAGACTTACTGGTTAGAACTGTTCCTGTGTCATCCTTGTTGAGTGATTACTTTGGAATTGCTTGAAACTTGGTATGGTCTTTCTGGTTATTAATCATTCATGACCATCAAAAAGTTAATTGGATCATTGACCTTGTATTGTTGTCAACCATCTTTTCCCTCTATCCTTATGCAGAACAAAGACAGGAGTGGCTCCTCCTCTAGCAACTAGAGCAACTCTTGCGGCCTGGCAGCTGAATGGGGTTAATGCTGTTGAGCCCACTAACAGTTTGGTGTCAGAAAATGCAGCTCCCTTTCGAGCAGATGAGAGAGGTTATATTCATTGTTTGTTTGTTTGTGTGTGTGTGTGTGTTTTTGCTTTTGTTTTTTTTAAGTATATATGAAGGGACAGAAAACAAATGAGTACACAAATAGCATAAAAGTGATACCTTTCTTGAGTATAGTAATCTGGGGACAGAGTATGAAGGAAATTTGTGGGATAAAAGGAAATCTTTCCCTCTCAATTTCCTCCGCACTACTTTTTCCTGTCTGTTCCTTGACAGTGATTGGCAGGTTATATATATGACCTCTGAAGAATTGGGCCATTCTTTTAGAGGTTCACATGAATTTGAGAACTTGAGGCTCACATTTATATTCTTGAAATCAGAGAATGTTTCTACTTGGACTTGTCTTAACTGTTTTCACTTGATAGACGTTGATTGTTTTGCATCTAATGTTGCATCATTTGTCTAGATCCCTATGCTACACTTACTGATTACTGTAACAGGAATTTGAGAACATATAATTTTTCATACCAATTAGTTAGCAAATTCAAGAGCAAATGACTTAACTTTTTACTTTGCCTATATTCATATACTGTAGGTGCTACTTTGGTCTCATCTGGCACTGTTACTACTCAAAGAACTGTAGAAGGGTCTACTGTTCATATTGGTGGGATGAATGCCAATCCATCATCTGATGTTGCTTCGGATGTTGAGAGGATGCATATTGATAGTGTTCCTATTACCAGGGAAAGTGGTATGTCAAACTTGAGCTCCAACACAGCTCTAGATGTTGAGGATGTCCATATCATTGATGCGGTTGAACATCCTCTCATACTGTCTGGAGACCGAGAAGTCCCTTTTACTTACTTAGCTAGTTTATCATCCAAGTGGGCTGCTATAAAAGATAATGCTACATACGTACAGGGAAAGATAAAGGTATTTATAGTTCTCTATTATATATTACTTAATGCTTTAATCTTAGGTGACTTTTAGCTTTCCAGTTTCGTCTAGCTTTTTCGAAAAATTAATTTTCAGGATGACCTGAGAATGCCTTCCCTCTTAATGTTAATGTTTGGTCTGGACCTTTTGGTTTTACCAACATAGAGTTAAGTTAACACAAGACAGCAATTCATGATATTTAATCAGCTTTTTTTAATTGTTTTTCTGTTTCTTGTTATTTATATAATTTCATCAAAAATTTGTAGTGCTTCTTGACTGGTGTTAAAGGCTTCCAGTATAAGCAAAGGACAACTTATGAGCTACGGTGCTATGTTGATGATGGCAGCCTCATTTCTGAGATCCTCGTTGATCACAGTGTAAGTTCCTGCTAAAGCATCACAAGATGGATTTCGGAAGCAAATAGAAAAAAGAAAAAGCTTTGTCAGTCCAAGGACTTACTCATGTCATAATTAGTGTCTCATTCTCTCTCTCTCAAACTCATTGACTTGTAACATTTATATGGCCTTTTACCAACAATTCTTTGTGCTTTCGAACTTGGAAATTGTTAACTTAATTATTACAAATTCCAGGTTGTGCAGAAAGGAATAGGTTATTCTCCACAAGAGGTCACTGCTGCTCTTTCTTCTTCGGACAGAGAAACCGCAAGTGGTATGAAGGTCATCCTGAGGCAATTCCAGACATTTTTATCACAATTTGAGGTAAAACTGGTCAAACTTCAAGTATTTATCAACTATGAATTTGCTGTCATCTTTTACTAGTTCCAAGATGATGTCCAGGCCTAATCATATTTAGGAGGCATGTTTCCTAATAATTCTGAAATTGTTTTTAATGTTGGGTATTTCACCACACCAAAAATTGTCTTTATCCAGGGAATGATGCTGGTAGAGATAAACAAAAAGTCTTCTCTTCCAATTGCCATGGAGATGACTCAGGGCTGTCCTGCATCTGATGCAAAGCTGCTTCTTAGAAGATTGAAGCCTTCCTCTTCTTCTCGAATAGCAGGGGATCAGCCACCATATCCCATTAGCATATCCCCTTGATTGACTACGTATAAACAATGTATCTGCCTCATTTGAAACCAGTGTCAACAGAATTCTGCTACCTTCCCTGTGATTTACGCATCACATCTCCTGATCCAATTTACAGACTCATTGCCATCCAATCTGGAAATCAAGAATCGATCATCCATGGAGCTTTTCTATGATTTTCTTTGGTACCAGAACAGAAGAAATGAGACATGTTTGTTTAAGAAGGATGAAGGAGAGATTCTGCCAAGAAACTGGTGCAAAGGATCATTATGGCAAATAATTGAAGACCAAAGAAGAGAAGTGAAGGCCAGTTGCAGTCTTTGAAGAAGTGTAAAATTGAATTGTAAAAAGAATTTGGATTTAAATTAAAATGCATCTCAAGTGTATAATTTATAATGTTTATGAAAACTTTTAACTTCTTTGATTCTGAAGCCCTTCATGCTTGCATTCATACTCTACACAACAAACCAAATCCAATTTTACAAACAAAGGAATTTTCAGTTAAGCATTCAAATGTTTTAAACATCCAAATTTATTATTTTCAGCAGCAAGACCGCTGCAATACGTTTGTTTCCTTTAGCAGATTGATGAAGTTTCTAACTTAACCCTATATTATTTGTCTGCTGGTGATCTCAGGAGACAGGGCTCGAATCAAGAGAGAAAAACTCCTTCACTCCTCTTACTACATGGAACATCTTCTTGCTGGGTGCATCCGTGGGGGAAGATCCTGGTGCACTCATTAGCATCATCCAGTAGCACCAATCTATTATCTCAGGCCAAAACACCCTCCAGAGTAATGTCGTCCTCGTCCAAGTTGGCACCGTCACATACTTCTCCCCACGGCAGGCACTGTCAACTATTTCCCTGGCACAATTTTCTGCTGACTCTTGTGGCATCACACTCACTTGAACCTGGCAGGCAGCAATTCATTAATATTTAATAGTAGTAAGTTATATACATTATCGCATTCGCGTTCAATATAAGGCAAAGCTTACCTCTTTCATTTCTTGATCCATTTCCAATTTGCCTTCCTTGGATAGGAATTTTCCTTCTGTCATCTCTGTCCTGATCAATCCTGGAGTCGCAATTGTGATTCCAATTTGAATGCCGAATTCAATCCTCAATGTCTCGTAAAAGCTAATGAGTGCTGCTTTGCTTGCCTGTGGCCAATTTGACAAGTAAGAATTTGCTCAACATTTTATAATGTGTAAAACAATCAGATTAGATTTCTTACACTATAGAAGCTCATTCTGGGTGCATGTAACCATCCGGCAGCAGATGCTACAACTATGATCTTCCCTTTGCTCTTCTTTAGGTGTTGCTGTGCAAAATAAGTGCAGTAAACTGAACCCCAGAAGTTTATATCCTGTAAATCATACAGCAAATTGAATTTTTTAAATGGGATGTTAATTAATTCATCCTTCAAAATGAGGGAATTATTTGTATCTTTATAAATTTGCAGGTAAAAGCTTGTTGATGGTTGATTACCATAGCTGGGGACCCTTTAGTGATATCATCATAATCTTCAAACAAGCAAACAGGAGCAACCCCAGCATTGGTGACCAAGTGATCCACTGTTAGCATGAAAAAACAACCCAGGCTAATTGAACTTTGACAGCAAATATTCATATTCATATATTTCCTGGAAATGGAAAAGAAAAAGAAGTAGAAATCTTGATTGTACTGCTTACAATGCCCAAAGTGGTTGACAGTGGCATCAACAAAGCGCTTACAGTCTTCAATCTTGGAGACATCTCCAAGAATGTAAACAGTTTCAGGGGAGCCAAGGATCTCACAGCCATCAGCAACTTCTTGAAGCCGATGTGCTCTTCTTGCGACCAGGGCTAAACGAGCTCCTCTTCTAGCATACTGATACGCTAGATTCTTCAATAAATTAACCAGAAAATGAGATACATGTTAAAAGAAGAAGAAGTTGAACGAAATTGCAGAGGGTTTGGTTGAAAGTTGAAACCTCGCCAATGCCAGAGGATGCTCCGGTGATGAGTACCACTTTTCCAGCCAAATTTTCCTTGAATACACTTCTTACAGTGGATACAAGAGTATTGAGAAAACGATAATGCTGAAGGATAAAGACGAGAGTAATAAGGGATATGGTAGCAACTATAGCTGTCATGAGCTTATCGATCACATAATCCATTGCTCCTCTGCAATATTGAGAGCTTGTATTCAAGAGCTTGGAACTAATTAAATTTCATTGCTTTTCAAGACCCCAGCACTTTTTGCAACGTAGCAATGCTGCATGTAGAGAATTCACCACGTATCTCTTTTCTCTGTTTGATAGTACTTATTATTTTTTTTTGTCAATTTCTGGAATAAAATATTCATGTTGCTCCCTAGTATTCATTTAAGGCATAAATGCCACTTTACATCCTTAAGTTTGTACGGACTGTCACTTTGCACCCAATTTTTTTTATTTTGATCAAACGCACTCTAAAGTTTTATTTTTGTGCCACTTTGCACCCTCCGTCACGGTATGACAAACAGCTCTATCACGGTGTCTGACGTGACATGCCACGTGTATCAAAAAGCGACATGTGGCACGCCACGTATACCAAAAAGTGACACGTACGTATCACACCATGTGTACCAAAAAGTGACACATGGCATGCCATGTGTTTCAAAAAGTGACACGTGGCATGCCACGTGCACAAAAGGATATGTGCCACGTGTCATTTTTGTCCACGTGGCATGCCACGTCGGATGCCGTGACTGATCCGTTTGTCCTACCGGACAGAGAATGCAAAATGGCACAAAAATAAAACTTTAGGGTGCATTTTGTTCAAAATAAAAAAGTTCGTGTAAAGTGCCATTCATTTAATGTCAAAAGTTTTTAGATAATTATTAAATTTAGTAATTAACCAGCAACTAGACACACCGTCTCAAATCTTGACGTTAAATAAAACTTGGAAATTTGATTCTTCTAATATATATATGTAGAGTTCGATTTCGATCTGTCCTATTGGATTTTTTTTTTTATATATATTTTTCATCATCTCTCACTCAAATTTATTGAAAGTTTTCCAAGCAACATAACCATCTAAACTCATGATCAACGGTATTCTCCAGCTTACAAGACCGTAAAAGATTAAAGCCCTTCTAAAAAATGTGTTTCCGAAGAAGAATCGAACCTATATTTTCACTCGATAACAAAAGTTGCTTACTATGTGAGGTTGAAGCTTTACACAAACATTTTAATGTACTCTTTGAAAAATTGGAGTCTTTTCCTTTTACTGCCAAAAAAAAGAAAAATGAAAAATTGAAGTCTTTTACCAAGGCCCAAGGGCTAGAGCAGTAAATGGGCCGAGGCCCAAGTGAATCTATGAATCTATGAAAGTATTACTTTCATTTCTTTTTTATTATAGGAGAAAAAAAAAGAAAAAGAAAGAAAAAGGAAAAACCCACCAGCAAGGAACCTATGAATTTAATTTGGTTGTCAATTCATGCAGCAAATAGAACTGTTCAAGGGCCGGGTTATCCGCCCAAGCCCATAAGCCCGCCCAATATTTGGGAGGGCTTGGACAAAAATTTGAAACCCGTTGGATGAGCTTGGACAAAATTTTAAGGCCCGCTTACAAAATGGGCCGAGCTTGGTCTTAACCATAAAAGTCCGGTTCGAGCCCGGCCCGGACCGTATACTTAAATAATTAGAATATTTTATTTGTTTTTAATTAGATTGACTAGTTAAAATATTCATTAGATGTGTAAATTAATTATTTTGATAAAAATATATATGTTAATTAAGCTTTACTATCTTAGATATAATATATATTATTAAATAAATAATAAATATATTTTAAATAATAAATAATGAATTCAAAATAAATAAATAATATATATTTAATTACTAAACGGGTGGGCTTGGACGGGCCTTGAACAAAGTTTTTTTTAATTGGATGGACTTGGACATAAGTTTAGTCCCGTTTAATCGGGTCAGACCGGGCTTGGACAAGTCATATAGGTATAAATCAAAGTTTGGACCCAACCCGACCCGGCCCATGAACACCTCTAACAGCAAACGCCTGCCAAAATGTTCGGAGGACATTTGACCTTTTCAAAACACATCGATTTTTGAGACGACATTGCACATTATTGTTTTTTTTAATAAATATGTAAGCATTTATTAGTAGCACGAAAAGGAACTGTTTTGCAAAGAGTTGTCAATTTGTTCGTGCACTTCTTGGAAGAAATTTTGTATTTTATAAGCACTTGTTTCTTCTTCGGATAATGAATTGACTAATTATAAAAAAAAAAAAAGAACTGTACTTTAAAAAAAAACCTGTTCCCAATCAACCAATACAAGAAAGTTCAAGTTGCTGAAGCAATTACCACTTTAAATGAAAACCCCCACTATTACAAAGAGATGTTTACATGATTCTTAGCTATCTTACTATTAATATAAAATCACGAATTCAAAAATTTTAATTGGGAAATTTCATAAATACCCTTAGTATAATAATTTAAAATTTTTTTAATAAGTATTCTTTTTAGTCATTTAACTTTTTCTTATTAATTATGGAAAGATATTGTAAATTCAATATTTAACTTTTTTTTTAATTATAGGAAAATATTAATAATCCACTATAATTATAATTAATAATTTACTTTTCATAATTATTAATAAAATATATTAAATACCCACCACCACATCTAATTATCTAAGTATTGTTAAACCTATATACAATATCGAAGCTATCTTTGTTTGTTATTATGACTACCTACGAATAAGAAATTTCCAACTCGACATGTGATCCCAACCTCCTCAGTACGATTCGAGGACTGTCGGGCAATGGAATGGAAACCTTCGATGTGAGGAATCAAAACCATATGCATATGCATATGCAGATGCATATTCTAATATAGGGTATAGGGTTCTCCGCTTCATTGCATTCCATTCTCGCTGGGTTGTAAGGAAAGAGTTTCATCCTCACCTGGCCAAAGAGAGCAACTATACGTTGGTCTTTCAAAACCAACTATCGAGGTGGTGTCCTTTCCTTCATTTGGTAGTGGGATGTGGATGTTAAAAAAATCCCCGCATCTTTCGCATTAATCCGCGGAGTCTAATTACTCATGGATTGGTGAGACAATGATCTCCTCTCTCCAAATCCAAGAATTAGTGTACCAATTATGTCCACCCGAGGGGGCAACAAACAAGGGTGCGACGAGAAAGAGCTAGGAAAGAAGGCAGCAGAAGCTTTCATTTCTTCGATTCCACTTCTTTTTGTGTATAGGAAAAAAGAGTTTGTCGGGAAGCACAAAATGAACCAATGAATAAAAAGTGTTGGCCGCCGCTATGACTCCTCCCTTTACCATGGGAGAGTTAAAGGTATTGAAAATATTATTACTAATATTTCCACCCAAAAAAATATTACTAATATATATATATGTCAGTTTACTTTATGTTTACTTTATCTTATAATAATAATAGAAAAAATTGAAGTGTGAATCCCACTAGATTTTCTTTTTGGCCAGAATGAATCCTATTATATTATTTATTCCTTTACTCTCCCCTTTTTTAAACAATTTATTTTATAGAGAATGAGAGTTTTACTTTAAAAATTACCCTATTGCATTTTTTTGGCCAACAGAAATTATTGCACGAGTACGACATATACTTTTGTTAAAAAAAAAATCTATGATAAACAAAACAAAAAGTTTTCCCTCAAATTATTATTCAATGTTCAAAAAATTCCAGTAAAATCCAAAACAGCCATACTATATTTTTGAAACTGTGTATGTTATGTATAGAATAAGACTTTTATTTATAAATTAAAGTTAGTGGTGATTATCTAAGAAGAAATCTATACAGCTAAATTGAATTTTATTTCATCTCCTTATAGGGATAAAGGGTATTAACTATTAATTCTCTATATTTCTCATAACCTTAGAATTAAACTTATGGTCCTAATTATTTTCACAATTATTAAATATTTAAATTTTTTTAGGACTTTATTCTTCCTTTTGATATAGACTTAAAAATCACATTCAAGTTTAAAGTTGAGTTACTAATTAATGGTACATAGCTTTCGTAAAAAAAAAAAAAACACACACACAAAAACAAAAGTACGTAATTGGTAGCTGATAGCCTAATACAGAAATTATGAGTAAAAACTGAAATTTTTATTGTCATACTTACTTTTCATTGATTACTTTGTAATCAAATATCATAAGGGCATAATTTTTTTTAAAAAAGACTCACTTCCGTATTATGATATAGTCACACATGTGAATAATTTCAAGATCAATGGATAACATTAATTTATCGCACCTTTAGAAAAATGGTAAATTTACCAAAAACATTTTTGGAGGTTAATGGTGAAAAAAGGAGAAATAAAGCGCCCAATCAAAATTTGAAAATAATTTGAGATGGGTGGAAGGCAATCTTCCCCACTGGAACTGTAAATAAAGTTATATTATATTTTATATTTTCCAAATAAGAATAATAATACTATTAATTAGAAGCATACAATACTGCAAACATAACTTTTTTTGGTAAATTTTGATCCTTAAGGTTTAAATTTTGACACTTAACTACTATTAAAGATTTGATAACAGAAATTAAACTCAGTCTCAAAATTTGAACTTTAAGAAATTAGAAAGCATAGCTTTTTACAATTGCCCGAAACTTGAAAGCATATCAAAGATGGAATTATCCAACAAAACTTTGAAGATGATCAAAGGAAAAAGTCGGGGTGAGAAAGTATGAAGTGGAAGGAAACAAAGTAGGAAAGTCCACCAGAAGATGATCTAA